>PVKS010047128.1:0-12965 GCA_004027875.1 Aplodontia rufa | reverse complement strand
TATACTGAAATTTTGCCTCACTCCACTTAGCATGGCAATCATCAAGAATTCAAATAATGGGGCTGGAGCGGTGGCTCAGTGGCTACAGGTGCTTGCCTGGCATGAGCAAGGACCTGAGTTCGAACCCCAGCACCATATACACAACTAAGTGCTGAAGCAACGAAAACCAGATGAACTCTCTCTCACTGTCTTTCTCTCTTTTAAAATAAGAATACAAATAAAAAATGCTGGAGAAGATGTTGGGGAAAAGGAACACTGATACACTGCTGGTGGGATTGTAAATTAGTACAACCACTATGGAAATCAGTATAAAGATTCCTCAAAAGACTAGATATGGAACCACATGACCCAGTATACCACTCCTCAGTATTTATTCAAAAGAATTAAAGCCAGCATACTATAGTGATAATGCGTATCTATGTTTATAGCAGCACTACTCACAATAGCCAAGTTATGGAACAAGTCTAGGTGTCCATCAACAGATGAATGGATAAAGGAAATGTGGTATATTTACCCAATGAAGTTTTACTCAGCCATAAATTTGAATGAAATCCTGTCATTTTCAGTTAAAATGATTTAACTGAAAGCAATATATTAAGTTAAATAAGCCAGAATCAGAAATTCAATGATCTTTTTTTTTTTCCATATATGGAAGCTAGAGCATAAAAGGGAGTAAAAGATGGATGGAGATTCTCATGAAAATAAAAAGACTAGTAGATTTGAGGAAGGGAGCTATGGGCTGGGAAGAGGAAATGGGAGGTACTGGGTAATGAAATTAACCAAATTGCATTATGTACATATATAAATATTTCATATTGAATCTCACTATTATGTATAATTATAAAGCATCAATCAAAATTAATTTATAAAAATTAGTAACATTATAATGGAGAAACCTGAAAAAAAAAAAACCAGTAACTCAAGTCAGGTGATCTCGATTAACATCAACAATGATATAAACTTTGTATGAGATGCCAAACATAGTAATTTACCTCTATGGTCTTCCTTCCAAAAACTGACACGGTCCGAAAAAAATTCACTTTCCCTTTATGTCAGAAATTTCTCTACTTGGGCCAGGCACGGTGGCACATGCCAGTAATCCCAGTGATTCTTGAGGCTAACAGAAGGATCGCAAGTTCAAAGCCAGCCTCAGCAACTTGCAAGGCCCTAAACAAGTTAGTGAGACCCTGTCTGAAAATAAAATATAAAAAAGAGCTTGGGGATGTAACTCAGTGGTTAAGTGCCCCTGGGTTCAACTTCTAGTGCCAAAAAATAAAATAAAAAGAAAATTCTCTACTAGGAATTAATCCTGCAGACATACTCTATCTGCCTTTTATCCCAATATTTTGTGTACTGCTGAAATAAAGAATCTGTGCTGAGAAACTCTTGATTGCCACCATCTGACTTAATTGCCTTGATTTTTAAAAAATAAACATAAAGTACTAGTGTAAATGATATAATGATTTTATTAAGAGAATAATACAATATCACTAAGAGGGGTCAAGAAGATGGCAATTAACACTTACCAAGTCCCAAGTACTTACTGAGTGCCAAGTACCATGCTAAGAGTTTTAGAGCAACCTCTTCAACAACCCTGCAACTTGGACATGATTTTCCCCATTTTCTTTTCAGACAAGAAAACTGAGATTCAAAGATGACATGCCACAGCAGAATCAAACTCTAGGACTCTTCCTCAAAGCCAGTCCTCTTTTGAACTGTACCACCATGGAAAAGAACATTGGAGAGTACTAACACTACCTAAAACATCAACACTTTAGAACTTCTGAATCCACTTACCTTGCTTTGTTATAAGACTTTAGAATCAAGAAAGAATAGGATTGGGGCTGGAGCGGTGGCTCAGTGGTTTTGGCGCTTGCCTGGCAAGCACAAGGACCTGGGTTCAAACCCCAGCACCATGTATACAACTGAGTGTTGGAGCAACAAAGGCCATATGAAAAACTAAATAAAGTTGTTTCTCTCTTTAAAAAAAAAAAAAAAAAAGAAAGAATAGGAACCAGTATATTGACAGGTTACCATAGGAGGAGCCAGCTGCACGAAAAATCAACATTTTAAGCCAATTTTAATGACTTAAAGGAGCAGAAAAAATACTTGTGATGATTTCTCTAACCTTTTAGCTACTTTCCTCTTGGCATAAGAAACTTCTATCACCACTGTCTTGCAGCAGTGAAAGAATTATTCTCATTCCACAGAGGACTTGAAGATTTCTTCCAAATAGCTCTGTTCTGTTCGTGAGTAAATACGAATAACTCCACCACCTCTTTAAAACTGAGTCCCTCGTAGGTATAAAAAGGGATTCTGGGGATGTGTAGAAACCTGGTTGAGCTCAGATTCACAGCCTGAGGTTATAAGGCTCCCTGCCAAGTTTTCACCTATATCAAATCATTCAGCAGGCTTAACCACTCTGCCTCTACCCCAAGGAAAATACTAACATGATTTAACTCCAGTTAAGAATTCCAGTAGGCACTTACTAAACGTGGCATAATGCTTTCCATGCATGGAGAAAAGGAAATCATTTTGCTGATCTGTGCCTCCCTCCTCAAACAATTATATTTGAGAGCTCAATTCACCCATCAAAGCTGGGACAATTTAATAAAGTTCAAATTTATTTAGTATAAAAGATGTAATTATGAGAAATACAAAAATTCATAGATAAAAGAGCGTTAAAAGGGCTTATATGGTTAAAATATATCAAATGTGTTAAATAAGTTTCTTTCATAAAATCATTACATTTTTTTGCTGCTAACTTCTCTTGCATTTCATCAATTAAGATAATTTTAACCACATCAAATGGGTGAGGGGATTAGGCTAATAATGTAGAGAAGGGAGAAACTCACTAGGAGAAAAACAGGAGAGTGAATCTCCTGGAGAGAGGAGTGACATGAGGAAGGTAGGAGTCTGGAAGAGAAAGCTTTTGGGCCAGACCTGGGAGACCACTAACAATGTGATTACAGTTTGTAGTTTGTCTGTGATCACTTTCCAAAGTCTGAGAATTTAGCCATGGTAAGAATAAAGGAATGACTTACCTTAGCACTGATGAGGCAAGAAAATCACTTTACAGTATTCTCTAGACAATGGGACAGCAAAGACAACAGCCTGGGTCTATAACAAACAACTAGTCCAGAGAACTAAGGAACTAAGAACACAAATTTAAAATGAAGAAAAGCAAAGCCAAAGAATCAGGTTAGTGTTAAAAAAAAGTATAAACTTAGAAATGCATGGGCAAATATTCCAATTTAAAAGACAGTTGCTGCTTCCACTAGGAAGGCTTTGTCAGTTGTGACTTCAAATTGAGTCTTACCCTAGTTAAAAGGTGGATGCTATGTGTTTCTATGTCAGGTTGGGGGCAGCGGAACAGGTGGCTATGATCAATTTGACAGCCTCTTTGGGACAATGGTGTAAACCATGTTATAAGCCAAGGAGTAAACCATATGAGTAGATTTAAAGAGGTGTTTAATGCTTAAGGTTGTTCAATGGGATATTTTACCGGTAGAAATGAGTTGAAATATAAATGGTCCTGGTGATAGAAAGTGCTTCAAAAATATCTGTGGACAGACAAATCTGAGGAGTCCACTGTTAGCTTTCCCACTGCCATAGAATCGTGTTGTGCAAGGGGGATGGACAGGAAAAAAGAACAAATGGGGAAATGCTACCGGTGGCAATTTGGGACTTTTCTATCTGAGATAGATAAGGAAAATAAAGAGCAGCAGAAACCTCCTCCATAGCCAATCCATTCTCCCCATCTTCCTTTCAGTAGAACCCTGTTTTCAGGGGATTTTTAATGTGCTCAGTTACAAAAACAATAATAAACTACAGCATTTTCTATCCTCCTTCACAGCTAGGGTGGGTCACAAAAAATAGTTCAAGCAGTGAGGTATGAGCAGAGGGACTTGAAAGAATTCTAAAAACTCTTTAAGGACTGAAGCTGGGGACATGAGGAAGTATGAGTATACCACCATGAATCCCACTTTTAAATACAATCATGATGAACCAATTAAAATAATAACAGTAGTAGTAATACTAGAAGAGATGTCAGTAGAGTATGGGAAGCAGGTCAGGGGGAGGGAAGGGGAAGGATAAGGAAGGGGCTGGGTGGTGAGATTAACCACACTAGGTCATGTGCATGTATGCCTGCGGCATATGAACTGCACTGTTACGTATAATCAGAATGCACCGATTTTTCAAAAACTTACCATTGGGACATATTCGTTTTTGCCTTTCCCCTGTCCATTTAGGCACAGATTGGCTTTGGCTCTGGATGCCACTTTGAGAGAATAAGGATAAGAGACACATGCTAAGGATGAAGCGGTAGAAGCCTAGTCCTCCATTTCTCATGAAGTTGCTATGCCAGCAACACCTATCTCCATTCTGCCTTTGCATAGAATAAAAATGACCTCTAAATTATTTAAGCAATCAGACCTTTTGGTGGGAAAGAAGAGGTGTGAAGTCTCCATTACCCACAGCTGTGTAATTCCACACTTGCTCTGAGTATAAGGTGCATATTTGACATTTCCTGTACCATTCTACCAGCTACACATTAATTCCTTTGGTTTAAAAAAGTGCAAATGTTCAAATGTAAAATATTCTGGCAGGATCCCATTAAAGTATCCAGAAATAAATACTATCTGATCCTTTTTCTCTCAAATTAGCCATTTATCTAAAGGAACGAATAAGCATGTTAAGGTTTCTGTGTGGGTTCTTTCCCCAGTGAGACCTAATAAGGTGGGTCCCGTGCCGGGCACATGCACGTGGTAAACCATGACTCAGAAAGTTCTTCCAGTCTTCATGATTACTGCTCAAAAATAACAATTAACCCAATGTCTTCGGAAAATTAATTATTTGAAAGAAATATTTCCAATATCTATCTATGTTACAATCACATCCAGAAAAAACAAAATTGTATTAAAATTTTCAAAGACAGTTATGGTTAAGCAACTGAATTTATGATTAAAACCAAAAATTTTAGATGCTCTGCAATGAGAATAGATAGAAGAAAAGACAGATGAAAAAAATTTTACTGGGGGCGCTGGAGCGGTAGCTCAGTGGTAGAGAACTTGCTTGACATGTGCAAGGACCCAGGTTGAACCCCAGCACCACATACATAGTTAAGTGTCGAAAAAACAAAAATCAGATGAAAAATAAATAAAAATATACTCTTACTTTCTCTCTGTCTCAAAAATATGGGATTTGGGAACATTTTAAGTCTTTAAGAGTATCTATTACATTTTATGAAATAGGAAGAAATATTAAAAAAGAAAAGACAAGTGATTATCAAGTGGCTTAAGAGGCTTATTTTCTAGTTTCCAAGTTTCCATGTAGAGGATTATGTATCTCCAGCTTTAAAAAAGGAATACTGAGCGGTGGCTCAGCGGTTACAGCACTTGCCTTGCACGCGCCAGTACACGGGTCCAAGCCCCAGCACCACATGCACAATGAAGTGTTGGAGCAACGGAAACCACATGAAAAACTAAATAAAATTGATGAGAGAGAGAGAGAATTAATTTTAGAAAGACAGATCAATTTTAGTTTTTCATGTGGCTTCCGTTGCTCCGAGACTTCGTTGTGCATGTGGTGCTGGGGTATGAACTCGCATCCTTGTGCATGCCAGGCAAGCACCAGAACCGCTGAGCCACTGATACAGCCCATCACTGTCTCTCTTTATTAAAAAAGAAAAAAAAAAACTAACAAATCTTTATTGAGACTAAGGAAAAATATGAAAAAAAAATCTAATAAGTAAAAAATGAAAGAAATGTTATAACTGATGCTATAGAAATAAAAAAATAACAAATTACTATTCATAATTAAACAAAAATAGATAACCTGGAAGAAATAGATAAATTTTTTGAAACATACTACCTGACCACAATTAAATTATGATGAAACAGAAAATTTCAACAGAGGTGACTAATAAAGAAACTGAATCAATAATCTAAAACCTCCCAACAAAGAAAAGTTCAGGACTAAATGGCATTATTGGTGAATTCTACCAAACATTTAAAGGAAAGGTAATGTCATTCCTTTTCAAACTCTTATAAAATTTTTAAGAGAAGAAAGAACTTGCAAATTCATTTTAGATACTAGCATTATACTGATACCAAACACAAAGACACCACAAGAAAAGAAAACTATAGGTCAGCTTTCTCTGATGAACATAGATATGAAAATCTCAACAACGGACTAGCAAACCAAATCCAATAGCATATTTAAAAGATCATATATTATGGTCAAGTGGTATTTATGGTTTAAATTATAAAACTCTATTAAAGTGATACATTTTAACAAAGAATAAAGGATAAATATTACATGATCATCTCAACGGATGCAAAATAGGTGTTTTAATTAATAAACTTGAGTGCTCATTCAAAATAAAAACTTTCAACCGATTAGGAATAGGATTAAAACACTTCAAAATACTAAGGATCAAAGATACGTAAAATCAACAGCTAACATGAAACTAACAGTGAAAAACCGAAGAATTTCCCTCTAAGATCAGGAATGAAGCAGATACTCCACTCTTGCTACTTCTATTCACTATATTACTAGAAGCCCTAGTCAGAGCAATTAGGCCAGAAAAAGAAATAAAAGGAATCCATATAGTTAAGGAAGAAGTAAAATTGCCCTCTTTACAGAGGATAAGATCTTATATACAGCAAACATTTAAGAATCCAATTTAAAAACTCTTAGAACCAACAAATGTGTTAAAATTATAGAATATAAAACCAGCATATAGAAATCATTTTATTTCCATACAACAACAAACTATCAGAAGAAGAAAGTGGGAAAACTATCCTATTTACAATGACACCAAAAAGAAAATAATACTTAGGACTAAACTGAGGGACTGAAAGATTTGTGTGCTAAAAACTACAAAACACAGGTGAAAGAAATTAAGACACAAATAAATGGAAACACAACCAGTGTTCATAGATTGAAAGACTTAATTGCATTAAAATGCTCATACTATCCAAAATGATCTACAAATTCAATGTGATCCTTATCAAAATCCTAATGACAATTTTTACAAAATTAAAAAAACAATTCTAAGATTCATTTGACACTACAAAAACCACAAATAACCAAATCAATCTTGAAAAATAACAACAAACTGGGAAGCCTCACACTTCCTGATTTCAAAATGCATTACAAAACTGTAGTAAGGAAAACAGTATGGTACTGATGTACAAACACATAGACCAGTGGAATAGAAAAACTTAGAAATAAATCCTCTACAGTTTACTGACTTTTGACAACATTTCCAAGAACACATAATGGGAAATAACATTTTCTCCAACAAATGGTGTTGGAAGAAACTGGATAGCCACATGCAAAAGAATACAATTAGACACTTATCTTATTACAACCAGACATAAAAAATTAATTCAAATAAAGACAAAAATATAATATCTGAAGCCATAAAACTTTTAAAGGAAAACAAAGGAGAAACATCAACCATGTAAAACAGCCATCGAAGGAACAATTAACAGAGGACAACCTGTGAAATAAGAAAGAATATTTGCAAGACAGATATCTAATGAGGGGTTAATCTCTACATATATAAGGAACTCCTGAAACTTAGCACAAAAAAAAAATCTAATGACCAGTTTTTAGCAGAGCTATAGGTTTGAACAGACATTTCTCCAAAGACATAAAAATGACCAATAGACATATGAGAAAAGGCTCAGTGTCAATAATCAACAGGAAAGCAAATCAACACCACATTGAGATATCACCTCCTACATGTCCAGATGATTACTATCAAGAAAGAAAGAAAGAAAGAAAGACAAGAAGAATCAGGATCTAGAGAAAAGGAAACCCTTGTACACTGTTGGTGGGAATATAAATTATTTCATCCACTATGGAAGGCAGGTTCCTCAAAAACCTGAATAGACTATTAGATGACTCAACATTTCCATGTCTCAGCATTTATCTAAAATTACTGAAATGAGAAGTTTGAATGGATATTATCACTCATGTTCACACGGTACTATTCACAAGAACCAAGATGTAAAAATGACCTAAATTTCTATGAACAGATGAACGGATATAGCAAAATGTGTTACATACATACAACAGAATATAGTCTTTCAAAAGAAGGAAATTTTGCAACTTACAGCAATGTGAATAAACCTGAAAGACATTACTAAGCCAGTAAGAGAAAGATAAGTACTGCAGAATTCCACTTACATGAGGTATCTAAAATGTCAGATTCATAGCATGGAAGAGCAGAATGGTAGCCAGAATCTCAGGAGAGGGGAAAATGCAGATGTACTAAAATCAACATGCCTAAAGTTTCAGTTAAGCAGATGAGTAAGCTCCAGAAATATGCTGCAGAACATTGTACCTTCAGTCAATAATAGTTAGTGTTGCACTCTTAAAATTTTAAGAGGACAGACTTTATGTTAAGAGCTTTCACCACAGTAACATTAATTTTTGAAAATGTCAGAAACCATCTTAATGTCTATCAGTGGTGGAAAGGATTAAAACATGGTGATACTATTTAATGCCATTGAATTGTACATTTACAAAGGGAAATATGATTAAATTTTATGTTATGTATACTTTGCTACAATAAGAGAGAAAATATATTTTTTAAAAAAGAATAATTGTGTTCAGTGTTTTACAGAATAAGCTGTGAATGAACCATTCCACTCCCACAAAAATGTGGAGTCCATACTCTTCCCCTGGGAATTTAGTCACTTGCCTGGATTGTGGTAGAAGGTAGAGTTTTGAAGGCAGAGAGTTGGCTCCAAAGACCTTGTCCTACATCACTTCACCTGACAGCCTCTTAAAGCCCCCACAGTGTCACTTTTGGACTATGTTCCTATTTCAAACTGAAAAGAAGAAAGGAAGCTATTTTAGTTAGTTTTATTTGCTGCTGTAACTAAAAGAACTGACAAGAACAATTAAAAGAGGAGGTTTATTTTAGGGCTCATGGTTTCAGATATCTTAGTCCATAGAAGGCCAGGTTCATTCCTCAGGGCTTGAGGAGAGGTTGAACATCATGGCAGAAGAGTGTGGTGGAAAGAAATAGCTCACATGATGACCGGAAGCAGTGAGAGAGATGCTACTCACCAGATACAAAGTACATTCACTAAAGGCATGCCCCCAACAACCCACCTCCTCCAGTCATACCCTACTTGCCTTCAGATAGGGTTATAAGGCTTTATAACTCAATCATTTCACCTCAACCTTTTTGCATTGTCTCACATACCAAGTTTTTTTTTTTTTTAAGAGAAAGGGACAATGAGAGAGAAAGAGAGAGAATCAACTTTATTTAGTTTTCATGAGGCTTTCGTTGTTCCAACTCTTTGTTGCATATGTGGTGCTGGGGTTTGAACTTGTGTGCTTGCGCATGCCAGGCAAGCGTTGTAACCCATGAGCCACCGCTCCAGCCCCTCACATACCAAGCTTTTGGGGGGACACCTTTCATCCAAACCAACAACAGTGAAAACAGCTCAATTTTATTTTCAAAATGGACAGCAGCAACATACGCAGGCTAGATGGGGAGAGGGGGCCTGACTTTGGAAGCAAATGTAGCACACACTCTGGTCTGACTGCCCTGGGTTTGGATTCCACACTTAGAATTAACTTTGAGTGGAGGTGTTTGGCGAACGTTCTCAGTCTTATGACCCAGATCCCGGGGAGCAGTCATAAGTTCCCTTAAAGAACTGCTTGCAGGAAACTAAAAGGCAAAGCAAACATCAGGCACCCTGAAAGAAAAACATGCTCCAGAATTTCCAGAAAAGTCTCTCCTGGTTGGTAAAAGAGATGTGGGGCATTTGTATTCCAAATGTACACTTTTGCTTTGTACTTAATGATTTTGATAAAATTAGCTTAGTTTTCTAGAGATGTCTTCATGCAATTTTTATAAGATTATAAAACGTAATTGTCCCCTTCAGAGATCTCTCCTATCATCTATCTATTTTGTTTATTGCTACTGTTACTATAGTTTAATTTGGGTTGGGGAGGATGTCATTGAGGGGTTCAGTGGCACTTCCGCTGGGGAGGAGCAAGGCCATCCTGTTCCAGAAGATTTATAAGAATGCATCACTGTGGTGAGAAAGGGCCCTGACCCAACCCTAGCAAATATGACCTCTGGAATGGAGGCAAGCAAGAGCCGTGAGGTGAGATGATGAGCAGAAGCCGGCCTCACACCGCCTCAGAAGAGCATTCAAGGTGGGCAAAGAGAGCAGCAGACTTGTTGAGGAGCCTGGAAGGAGTGGGAAGGACTGAGAGAACAGTCGTGGGCTGTGAGGACTCAGGCCGAAAGCTAGCAGCAGTGGGGCTGGGGGTGGTTTTCACCGGTACCCACTTTTATGCCAGGCGGCTGTGGAAGTTATAGAAGTGCGGGTTACACAATATATTTTTTGAATTATTTTCTGATTTCTGTACCAGAGGATATTTTTTTCCACATGCCTTTTTAGTTTTTATGGTCAAATTTTCCATCAGGTTCCATTCTAGAAACCACAAATGAGACTTACATTTTGAGTTTGTGGAGTTGCTCATGTGGGTAAAACCCAGCACTTGTACAAGCAAAAGTAAGGGTGGTAAGGAACAAGTTCTCATTCCACTTGGCTGTGGAAAAACCCAGCTCATGAGATCAACATCCACACAGCGGTGGTCAGGCTGGCACTGAAGAGGCACTGCCATGCTGCCTCAGGCTGCCAGCCAAGAGCAGGTGTCTTTCCTTCAAAAGCCTGTTAGTGCATTCCGGAGCCAGAACTGGACCTCTTACAAATTATGCCCGACAACAGAGTTATTTTTTAAACTTCCCATATGTGAGAGATGGCTCAAAACTTGGCCACAGCTTTCTGTGACTACACTGTACCACCACAAGTACTTTGTTAATAATTCCAAAAATGAGAATGTGCTATTAGCAGAAAAAGAATTTTCTAACTGCCAGGAGATTTTTCTCTCAAAAGAGAAATAACCCTGCACAAAAAATACTTTAGATTTTTGTTGGCCCAGTGTTGTCTTTCAACCTCACTACGCTGATTTGCTCTTTTGTCCATTAAAACCTAGAGAGTAGTTTTCACATCTGCAATCTTTGAAACACTTATGATACATGAACTTTAATATCAAAAAGTTTCTCTCTTCTAAGAGTTTCTCCACAAAAAAATCCTTGATTTGCATCCAGAGCTTCTCTCGTGATTTCTGTGGACTCTGGAAAGTAATGTCCTTCTAGTGAGGCCTCAGAAAGCTGCAGGGTCACCCAGTTCAGTCCAACTCCCCAGCCAGGAAATAGTCTTTAGCAATGTTCAATCTGTCTGCAGCCTTTCCAATGTATCCTTTAAAGCTAAAGGCGAATAAACACTTCTTTGGTCAGAGAAGAATTTAAATATTCTCAAAGGAAACTTCTTTCTTGCATGTGAACATTTTTCTAGAAGTGGAGGATCTCAAGCTCACCACAAGTGTATCTTTAGGAAGATGGAGTCACTGTAATTATCCATGACTTACACAGCACATTAGGCTACAGTGTGCGTAAGTAAACAGAGGGTTTCTCAGCTGGGTGACTCACAGAGACTGCGTGGGGAAGATCACAAAGTTCCAAATAGGTAATAAGCACTTTGGAGAGAACGAATGAAAGAACAGAATCCCGCTTCTCACATCAGCTGGATGAATATTAGATTTACAAGAGAAACAAGGGTTTTAAGAGCATCAGTAGCAACACTAATTGTTCCAGTTTGGTCTCCTTATGCCATGTGGCTTGTGGCCTTTATTGAAAGAAATGTTTTCTAAAAGGCTCTTGATCTACTTCATCACCACTGGAGATTAATTGATTGTATCCTAAAACTTAACAATTCCCAGGCAAGATAGTGAAGTATATTAAGTGTCTGTAGCCCTTTTTATTAATAACCATTTAAAAATATGTGTGTATACACATATGCTATATACTCACGCACATGTGTATATTCCTGCACATGTGTGTATGCATAGTTACATGTGTGTTATGTGCATATACATATAGATACATATGTAAGATTTTTCTTCTATCACAGGATGGTCCCTTTTGACCTTCACAGCCATCAGGATAATAATCATGAGCGTGACAGCCCTTTTCTCACGTAGAGAAATGGTGTTCTTTGGCTTATGACTGCACCACCCAGTGTCTGAGTGTTTGCACAGAATCTTCTGTTTTCTTCTGCCTCTCACAAGACACATGTCAAGGGATATATAGTCCACAGGGATAATCCAGGATAATCTTGACTCAAAATCCTTAATTACATCTTCAAAGACAATTTTTCCAAATAACTTCACAGTCATGAGCCAGGAAAACACATCTTGTTTGTGAAGGTCCTCCATCCAATCCAACCCATAACAGTGTGTACACAAGTACACACATACACAAGTACACATGCACACATGCATTCAAGATTGCTGACGAAGTCAGGGTCAAAATAAGCAAAATGTTTTCTCGAAGTATAAAGTGAGCTTTAGCATACTGCTACTTGGATTAAGAAACTCACTACAGCTTCTATTGAATTTAAAAATGCTTCATCTCTATCTATAAATTATTTAAAATAAAGACTAGGTACCAGAAAACCTGGTGGGTTGAGGGAACTCCCAAGAGAAACTAGTAATTCTACCTCCCAGGTCAACAGCACATATTATTACAGAGACACGAGGTTCAGCATAACTTACAAAGTACACACCTCCATAATCCTAGACGGTTCTCAAGCGTTTCATTTCTCATCCCCATTTCATCAGCGAGGAGAACAATGATCATGCAACTCAGATGAACTTCCAAGATGAAGAAGAAAGACCTTGAAAGAAACATTTTGTTGAGATCTCTTTATTTTAACAATTAGGAAACTAAGATCCCAACAGGCCTCCATTTTTCATGACTCGCCTGGAATCACACTAACAGAAAACTGTGGCTCCACACTCAGCCTCCACAAGCCCGGTGCTGTCGTTCTAGACTTCTCTCGCTGTTTCCGTGTGTCTAG
>PVKS010047127.1:0-12978 GCA_004027875.1 Aplodontia rufa | reverse complement strand
TAATGTTGGCTATGGGTTTGTCATAGATGGTTCTGACATAGTTAAAGTATCTTCCTTTGATCCCTATCTTTTCCAGAGTTTTGAGCATAAAATGGTGTTGAATTTTATCAAATGCTTTCTCTGCATCAATTGAGATGATTATATGGTTTTTGTTTTTAATTCTGTTTATATGGTGAATTACATTTATTGATTTGCGTATGTTGAACCAGCCTTGTTTCCCTGAAATGAAGCCCACTTGGTCATAATGGATTATCTTTTTAATATGCTTTTGTATCCGATTAGCTAAAATTTTATTAAGGATTTTTGCATCCATGTTCATCAGGGAAATTGCTCTGTAGTTTTCTTTCTTTGACGTGTCTTTGTTGGGCTTTGGAATCAGTGTAATTTTTGCTTCATAGAAAGTTTTTGGGAGTGTTCCCTCTCTATCAATTTCCTGGAAGAGCTTGAAGAGGATCGGTGTTAGTTCTTCTGTGAAGGCTTGGTAGAATTCTGCCGTATATCCATCCGGACCTGGGCTTTTCTTTTTTGGGAGAGCTTTGATTACTGCTTCAATTTCGCTTTCTGTGATTGATTGGTTGAGATTTTCAATATCCTCCTGTGTTAAAGATGGGATGTCGTATGTGTCCAAGAACCTGTCCATGTCTTCCAGGTTCTCAAATTTGGTAGAGTATACATTTTCAAAATAGGTTCTGATAATCTTCTGTATCTTGGATGGGTCTGTGGTGATATCCCCATTTTCGTCTCTGATTTTGTTTTGAAGTCAGGTACTGTGATGTTCCTAGCTTCTCTTTTCTTGCTAAGGATTGATTTGTCTGTTCCAGGTCTCATGAATTTCATGGCTGCTTTTTCTAACTCTGTGAAGAATGCCATTGGAATTTTGATGGGTATTGCATCGAATCGACAGCACTTTAGGTAACATGGCCATTTTGATAATATTAATTATCCCTATCCAAGAACACGGGAGGTCTTTCCATCTTCTAAGGTCTTCTTCAATTTCTTTCTTTAATGTGCTATAGTTTTCATTATAGAAGTCCTTCATCTCTTTTGTCAGATTGACTCCCAATTGTTTTATTTTTTTAAGCTCTTGTAAATGGAATTTTCCTAATTTCTTCCTCAGCAAGTTCATCGTTGGAATAAAGGAATGTAATTGATTTGCAAATGTGGATTTTGTATCCTGTTAATTTGATGAATTCATTCATGAGCTCTAGAAGTCTTTTGGTGGAGTTTTTTTTTTGGGGGGGGTCATGTTACCACGTGTAATCATGTTAGCAGCAAACAGATAATTTTAAGTCTTCTTTGCCATTCATATCCCTTTAATTTTCTTCTCTTGCCTAATTGCTGTGGCTAGCGTTTCAAGGACTACATTAAATAGGAGTGGTGAAAGTGGTCATCCTTGTCTTGTTTCTGTTTTTAGAGAAAATGATTTCAGTTTTTTTCCATTCAGAGTAATGTTGGCCTTGGGTTTGTCACGTATGGCTTTTGCAATGTTGAAGTAAGTTCCTTCCATCCCTAGTTTTTCTAGTGTTTTAAACATGAATGGGTATTTTACTTTGTCAAATGCTTTTTCTGCATCTATTGGGATAATCGTGTGATTTTTGTTTTTAAGTCTACTTATGTGGTGAATAGAGGAGAGAGAGAGAGAGAGAGAGAATCAATTTTATTATTAGTTTTTCATGTGACTGTCATTGTTCTGACACTGTTGTGTACTTGGTGCTGGGGTTCAAACCTGCATCCTTGAGCATGCCAGGTAAGCACCATAACCACTGAGCCACTGCTCCAGGCCCTTTTACATATATTTTCATATGCAGTTTGCCAATATTTTATTAAGAATTTTTGCATCTCTGTTCATAAAAGATATTGGTCTGAAGTTTTCTTTCCTTAATGTGTCTTTGTCTGGTTTTGTTTTCAGGATGATACTGGCTTTGTAGAATGAGTTTGGCAGAGTTCCTTCCTTTTCTATTTCATGGGATAATTTGAGGAGGATTGGTATTAGTTCTTCTTTAAAGGTCTAATAGAACTCAGCTGAAAATCCTACAGGTCCTGGGTTTTATTATTATTTTTTTGAAGGCTTTGATAGCTTCTTCAATTTCATTGCTAGAAATTGATCTATTTAAGTTTTCTATTTTCTCCTGGTTCAAGTTGGATACATCATATGTCTCTAGGAATTTGTCCATATCTTCAGAGTTTTCTAGCTTACTGGAGTGTAAATTCTCAAAATAATTTCTGATCATCCTTTGGATTTCTGTAGTGTCTGTAGTGATAGTTTCTTCTTCATCTCAAATTTTAATACTTTGAGTTTTTTTTCTCTCTTCCTTTTAGTTAGTGTGGCTAATAATGGTTTATCAATTTTGTTTAACTTCAAAAAACCAACTTTGTTTCATTTTTTTGGTATTTTTAAGACTTGAATTTCACTGACTTTGGCTCTGATTTTAAGTATTTCCTGCTTCTCCTGATTTTGGTGTTGGTTTGCTCTTCTTTTTCTAGGGCCTTGAGATGTAATGTTAGGTTGTTGATTTGGTGTCTTTCTATTATTTTTTTAAGATAGAGGGAGAGAGAGAGAGAAAGAGAGGATCAGTTGAATTAGTTTTTCATGGAGCCTTTGTTGCTCTGATAATTAGCTGTGTGTGTGGTGCTGGGGTTCAAACTTGGGTCCTCGCGCCTGCCAGGCAAGCGCTGTAACTGCTGAGCCTCTGCTCCAGCCCCCTTTCTGTTCTTTTAAAGTATGTGCTTGATGTTATAAACTTTCCTTCGTGCTGTCCCACAGATTTTGATAGGTTCTCTGATACGGTTTCTGATGGCCCTAAGGCACTGGCTGCTTGGTGGACCGCTGGGATACTGTGGGGATATTTGGGGGAAGTTGGAGGCCTTGTGTGCCTTCCTTTTTGGAGATTTCCTCTGAATTAGGGGCATCCCTTGGGGACCATTGTTTGAAGGTAATTATTAATGTTCAAAGTCATTGTGTCTACCCAGGAGGACTCATGCAAACAGACCACTCCAAGAGCTGAGTGATCTCACAACCACCACCCTCTTTGGTTATTAAACTACTCCACACCTAAATTTTGAGTTCCTGGAGGAAAGATCTCCAACATTATTTCTTTGATCCCTAGCATCTTGCACATTGTGCACATATGGTTAAGTGGAAGCTTAGAATTTATTGAATGATTTATTGGAAGGGTGAGGGAGAGTGTTTATCTATAATTGTGGTGGTTTATCAAAAAGTTTGCTGTTGTGGCCAAAGAAACTAGGAGGGCTCAGAGATGGACATTTCTATCTAGGATCTGGGATGATTTCTGAGAATCCTGAAACAGAGTTGAACTTAGCTCGTGCTTTTGCATTGACTGCTTTGGATGGTTTATTTGAACTATTTCTGATCACCTGATTGAAAATTAGTTATTATATTCAAGGGTAGTTTTAAGGGCATCCGCATATTTAAAAACACAGCTAAAAAACATTAAGGCTTCTGTTACAATATCTCCACCAATCCCTGTTCTTATTTCTGGTGAACTGGAAACACTTATGTAGTGTTGCATCTGAAATTTTGGATTCTATTAAATGGTAAGTACATCCCAGGGGAACTGGAAGACTTTGCTTGCATGACTAGCCCTATTCCCCTCCCACCTTGTAGCTTCCTGTTGAATGTAACCACATTCCTGGGGCCTCTGGAAGTCTCCCTCTGTCTTTGAAGACTGCCAGCTAGAAGGTAGTCTCATCTGTCCTCAGAATGAATGAACAGCCTTAAAGGGAACCATTGTGACCCCTTGTGGGCATGTCTGGGAATTGCACCCCAGTCTTGGATTATTCTAAATAGCCTCCACCCTCCTGGCCTAGGGCAGGTCAGCTGTGACTTTATTGCAAAATCTTAGCATGATCTGCTTCAGCCCCTGAACAGGGAGGGACCTGGAATAGGAGTATGCTAAGTTAGTTTGTGTCTGTGTGGCCAGGCAACTATAATTATTGGATTCTGCCTTGTGTTGCATTAGCTTCCCACTGGGGTTGGTGGAACTCTTCCCCAAGTCTTCCTTCCAGGAGGGAGCCTTGATGGTGCTCCTGGCAAAGACACTTTTCTCCCCCAGTGACAAGTTTCTATGGAAACCAGACCAAAAGGGAATGTTCTAGAGAGACAGGGTGTGTCCAAAACCTCTGGCGGTGTGTGAGCAGAAGGTAGTTGTCTCCGGATGGTATCAGAAATAAGAACAAACACAGAGGAAGCAGGAAAGCATACTCCATTTTAAAAATACTCTTAAATGTCGCTATTCAACAGGAGTAAAAGATCCTAGAGAAAAACCCTTAAGTCCAGGAAGCACCTAATAAGTGCAAGTCACTTGCCAAGTGCTGGGAAGGAGCAGGTGTGACCCTGCCTTGGGGAGCTGGCAGCCTCTTGGAGGAAGTAAGAGGACAACAGTACGTCCAAGCACCAAATGAATGGGACCCGCAAAACTGGGCAGGAGCCAGGCCTGACAAATTTTTTTTTCTTTTTGGACTTGGCTGCTCTATGTACTGCAATGAGCAGCGAGGAGAACATGATCTATACCAGGGTGAATTTAAGGAACTTAATCTATAGCTCTGGTTCTCAACCCAGGTCAAAGAAGTTATTTTGAAATATGGGAGACAGTAACACATCTTTTATAGTTTGATGATGACACAAGAGAAAGAAGGAGTTAGATGAGTGGGAAAGAGGACAATGGTTTACAATTTTGGCTCCACAAGTGAATCACCAGGAGAGTTTTAAATCCTACTGATGTCGGCCCCATCTTCTGAGATCCTTATGAACTTGAAATGGATCCAGGGAACCTGGACATGAGGATTTTGAAATTTCCAAAAAAACTTGGAGCCAAGGTTTAGAATCATTGGAAGACCCTGTTCCCAGCACTTTCTACCTCCAATTACTACAACACAACGCAACGCAACACAATACACACACACACACACACACACACACACACACACATATGCTCCTGCTCTTTCAATTTTCAGCTTTGCAGAAAATTGATTAAATATAAATAGAGATTTCATCATACTCAAATTCAATAGAAACAGCCTTCCATGGCTGTTTGATATGCTAACCAAGGAGTGATGTGGCCGGGAGGCTGCCATGGAAAGGCTGGAATTCAGTGGTTGCTATCTTTTGCCTCTGACCCTTGACACAGTTCCTCCAGCCAGCGGCTCCTCTGGCTTCCAGTGTCAGCCGCAGAATCTGTGCCAAGGTTCATGAAAACAGAATCTGATTTTCCGAATGCAGTTACAACACAGCGCACGTCCTGGGCCCCTCCCTCTGTCCTGGTGTCTCTGTGGCTCTCTTCTCTGGGAGCTATCTTTACACCTACATTCACCCTTCCAAATTACTGTTTGCAACCAAACACGCAGCAGAGCAGGGATAGATAAATTATTCTGTTTTCCAACAGTGGAGAGAACTTGCACCCATAAAAGAGTAGTGTGTTTACTTTTTGTTTTCTGGTGGAGGAAACAGGAAATGTGCAACTCAATAAAACATTGGCATGCCACATCGTTTGCTACTGATTTGCATGGGATCTGAGTGATAGTTTGCTGCAGTTGGTGAGGAGTTACCTGTTTGGTGTTATTAGGAGTGCTGAAATGGAGGGAAAACCTGTGCATGCCAAACATGCTTCCCTTACTGGTTTTAAAATCACTTAACTAAATAATAAGGTAATAGACCCAGCTGGCTTTGCTATAGACGGCACCTCTGATGTAAGATCACTGTGCTAATGAGTAAGTTGTCTTTCAGGAACTTAGAGGTATGTCTAGCTCAAACTGGCTGAAGTCTCACACCCCTTCACTGGGGTCTAACGGGTGGCCTTTCCATGTCAGATCTTGCTAAAGCTGCCACTTTCTGAACAGGAAATGAAGAACATTTGAAAGGCCTTGAAGTTTAATTATGCATGAGCAGGCCCCAATTATTTAACTCCTCCATATTTCTAAATGCCTTTATGTGCACCTTAGTGCACCCCGCATCTTCATCCTTTACTGCTGAACCCTATCCCAGAAAGGTGGATTTGAGACTTGTTTTCCCATCTCCACACAATCAGCAGACACTTTGTGAATAAGCTCTCTTGTACAAAACTTGCTATTTCCATAACTGACATACTGCACAGTGGTCAAAACAAAACTGGTTCAGGAGCTGGAGCAGTGGCTCAGCAGTTGGGGCACCTGCCTGGCATGTGCAAGGACCCGAGTTTGAACCCCAGCACCATATAGACAACTAAGTGTCAGAGAAATGAAGTCCAGATGGAAAAATAAATAAAAATTGATTCTCTCTTTTTTTCTCTCTCACTGTCCCTTTGTTTCTTAAAAACAAAACAAAACAAAAACCCAAAACCAAAACTGGTTAAACAATAGTATTGAGAGAGTCCTTGGATGGAATGGTGGCTCAGTGGTATTGTGCATGTTTGGCATGCACAAGGACCCAGCTTCAAACCCCAGCACCACATACATGACTAAGTGTCAGAGTAACAAGCACCAGATGAAAAACAAAAGTTGATTCTCTATCTTAAAAAAAAAAAAAAGAAAGAAAAGAAAGTCCTCACTTCCCTTTACAATCAGAGTTGGTGCTTAGGAAGGCCAACTTGGTGCTAGGCAGGATGGAATGGACTGCGCAGTGGGGCAGTTAGGAGCGACTCCAATGACCAGGACAGGTAAGCAGATCCTAAGCCGAGTGTCCCCAAAGAAGGGACTGAGATACAAAAGGTATAGGGAAAGTGAAGTTTTTAATGATGGTCTTGCAAGATCAGGTGTCTGGGTGAGCAGGTGCCCCCCAGCAGTTACAGTCTGCATTTTATCCCCTGGTGTTCGAGGTCCCTCCCACGGATCCTCATTGGCTGAGTACTATGGGGTGTACAGTCTTCTCCAAGGTTGCCCAGGTTTTACTCTTCCTATTGGGTTATTAAAAGAAATACACCTCCAGTTGTCCCCACCCGTTGTTCTCTTATGACCAGAAGGCCTTCCCATGTGGCCCCTTCCTCTCACCTCCTGTTTGTCAAGGGGCTGTGACTTTGTTGCACTCTGGTGTTAAGTGCTTGTAATTTTCCACTCTGCTCTTGCTTCCGGGTCCTTTCCTTACATCCCTGGTAATTTTACAATTTAAGGCTAAATACTGTATTCTGAAATGGACTTTCTATTTCTCACACTGGGGAAGAAATGGGAGGAATAGAAATATTCTGAGAGCAGACTGGATACACTCTTGCCTTCTTAGGCAAGAAAGAAGGAAAAACTCAGATGATCACAGGGTTTCAGGCTTTGGATAGTCAGAGTGGCGGCAGTCTGTACAGAATCTGGGCAGAGAGGAGAAGGACACGGTGGACGGTGGCTGACAGACTTGGTTTCCTATATTGAATCTGAGGTACTGATGGGGGTCCAGGTGCAAATGTCTAGCAAGCAATTGGGAGCTAAAGAGAAACTCTAGGGGCTGAAGCAGTGGTTCAGTGGTTGTGGCGCTTGCCTGGCATGCTCAAGTGTGAGTTCGAATCCTAGCCCCATGTACACAACGAAGTCTTGGAGCACTGAAGGCCACATGAAAAACTAAATAAAATTGATTCTCTCTCTCTCTCTTTCTCTCCCTGTCCATCTCTCTTTAAAAAAAAGAAAGAGAAAGTCTAGAGATAAAGGTGTAACTTTGCCACCTTGGACATGATATGGAAGTGTTAGAAACTAACTCAGGAGAAGGTCCAATACAGAGAAGCAAAATAATGCAAGAACTTTGCAGGGATTCCAAGATGCATGGCTGTTTTTGCAGGAAAATGTGCCACTGAAGAACCAGACAGAGGCTAAGAAAGAGAGCCAGATAGGACCTAAGTCATGGAAGGCGAGCATCTCAAGAAGGGTGTCCACCCTATAAGAAGCTGCCAAGTGGAATGTCGAAGTTCTTGCTTCCCCACATCAGTTCAGCGTAACAATCTCAACACTTTATCAATGGGGTTATTGAAGACAATTAAAACTTTTTAAAAATGTCCGCATAAGCTTTATCTCTTCTTTCCCTGTTGGCTCACAGTTGTGACTGTAACCGCCATCATCAGACATATGACTATTTTACACTTTCACTCTCTGACATGTTTCATTCATTCTTCACTGTGCATTTAAATACCTATTTGATTCTCACTGCCAGTTTCTAAATTCATGTCTCTCCAAAGGCATTTTGGTTGAATATAATTCTTTCTCTAGTAGATTCCAAAAAAGGACTCATGAGAACAGTATTCCTTTCATTCTTGCAGACTGACGACAATCTGCTGCCTTTTTATTGGAAAACAAATTTTCCTGGATCGAAAGCCTTTGGGTTACATTTTCTTCCTTTGGGTCCCTTAAATATGTTCTTCCATTTCCTTCTAGGAAATAATGTTTCCATAAAAAGTCTGACAGTGATCAAATTTTCTTTCCCTTATATATAACTTGGTCTTTTAACCTGGATAAAATCTAATAATTCTGCTAAAATATATCTTGATGTTGATTATTTTTTTTAAAAGAAAGTGGGGTCAGTAAGAGAGAGAGAGACAGAAAGAGAGAAGCAATCTTTATTCAGTTTTTCGTGTGACTGTCATTCCTTGGACACTTCGTTGAGTATGTGGTGCTGGGATTTGAACTCGGGTACTCCTGCATGTCAGGCAAGCTCCGTAACCACTGAGCCACCGCTGCAGCCAGATGTTGATTATTCTAAGTTAAGTTTTCCAGGTGTGTGAAGTGCACTGTAAATAGCTAGGTTGCTTCAAAACTTTTTTTTTTTAAATTTAATGTCAATTTTCCTGAGCTATAGTTTTTAGTATGTGTTCTGTTTTCCTGCTTCGCTTTTCTTGTGCAGGAGTTTTTTAAAAAAATTTCTTTCATTTTCTTTGCTTGTCTTCTATATCATTTTCTGCCTAGCCAGGTTTACCTTTCATTTTTAAAATTTTAATGTTTTATTTTTAAGGCATTATCTATGTTTATTTGTGGGTTCCTTCAATTTTAATCTTTATTTCTGAAATGATTTTTGTAACACTTCTAATTCTCTGCCAAGTTTTAGACCTTCTGAGATTTTATATTTCTGATGTAGATTTTCCTCTTATATATTTTCTTTTTTCGTATTTTTTAATTTATTTTTTTATGAGTGCATTATAGTTGTACATAATGATGGGATTTGTTGTCACATATTCGTAGATGCACACAATACAGCAATACAATTTGGTCAATGCCCCTCCACTCACCCCCTCCCTTCTTTACCTCCCTCCTCCTGTGCCCGATCCTTTGCCTTTCTTCTGAGTCCTATATTTTTCCTAAAATACCCAAGTACAGTGACATAATTCTTTTTTTTTTTTTTCAGGGCTGAGGACCAGACTCGGTGCTCTGCCACTGAGCTAAATCCCCAACCCCATGACATAATTCTTATACCCATGAAGAACATTTTTTATATATATGACTATAGTATACACAGTGACATAAATGCTTGGAATGTACCTTTCTTTACTCAGTTCCAACATTCCGCTTCTCCTCCCTTCCTATCATCCCTTGTTATTTTTCGATATATTTGACAATAGGATTAAGCATTTACATTTTTGTAAAGGCATGCAGTATAGCTTGTTCAAGTATCTTACGCAGCTTCTTGCAACTGTGTCTCATAAATATTAACAAATTGCATTTTCATTCTATGGTTCTAATCCATGAGTTTATCTATGTTTCCCACAAGCCTGGGTTTAGCTCCAGCCACCACAAATAAGGGAAAACATTCATTTCTTGAGTCTCTGGGTTTGGCTAACTTCGCTCAGTATGATTTCTTCCATTGCCATCCGTTTACCTTCAGGGAATGCAATATCATGTTTCTAATAGCAGAGAAGAACTCACTGTATTCACATACCAGAG
Organism: Aplodontia rufa; assembly: GCA_004027875.1. Lineage (NCBI taxonomy): Eukaryota > Metazoa > Chordata > Mammalia > Rodentia > Aplodontiidae > Aplodontia > Aplodontia rufa. Next base: position 3,141 of record PVKS010047127.1, on the reverse strand, counting down.
CTTTTGGATTTTATCTTTCTGAAGCACATTTTCCTCTTGTATATTTTCTTCTTTCTTTTTGCTCTTTTATTTTTCTTCAGTCTTTCTGGGATCCTGTGACTCCTTCTGAGAGATGTTGTGCAGCTTCTTTACCTCTTTGACTTCAATCAATTTTTATTGATCATTTAAACGTGAAATTAGTTTTTCTGAACTTTTGGAACAACACAGGGTTTAGGAGGGCACTTTTACCTCTGTCTACTCATCTCTTCTACTGATTCAGCATAGAACTAAAAAATATAGCCCTTGGGGCTGAAGCGGTGGCTCGGCAGTTTCAACGCTTGCCCGGCATGCGCAAGTACACAGGTTCAAACCCCAGCACCACGTACACAACTAAGTGTTGGAGCAACAAAAGCCATGTGAAAAACTCAATAAAAATTGATTCTCTCTGCCTCTCTCTCTCTCTCTCTCACTGTCCTTCTCTCTTAAAAAAAAAAAACACACAGCCCTTTGCTCCGTTGAATTTTCTAATTCTGTTTCTTCCAGCTCCGCATTTATCTGCATTTTCGTGCGTGTGTGTGTGTGTGTGTGTGTGTGTGTGTTGGCCATGGGCTGCTCAGTGTCTTTTTAGGTGGAACATGGTCTGAGGGTCTGGCTGGTGTCCTGAGAGCACCTTTGGGGTTCTCTCCATCTTCCCTGGCCCCTGGCATTCCTCGTGACTGCAGTGTGCACATCCTTCCGGCGCCTCTGCCCTTGTCTTGCAGTGAGCCACCAACGGGAGGGCTGTATTGGAGTTCTCAGTGCATCACGCACCCTGTTGGTTCCCTTGACTTTCCTTGAAGCAGGTGTTGATGCCGCGGAGAGGAATCCACCGGAACTTTTTCTTGCTTGGATTTTGCAATCTGTGGGGTGTCATCTCAGCCAAGCTATATTGTAGATATTATCCATTTTTTTGCCATTATATTTTCTTCTATTACATTTATGGAGGGTGTTAAGGAAGTTAAAAAATTTGCTGCCACCCACCCCTGCTAATATTTCCCACCCTTGTTCCTTAAATGACAGTTTAACATAGTTTCAATTTTTGACCTCTGTTCTTTTTACACACACGTGTATTTATCACGCCCTTTCCTTTTGTCCCTGTCTTCGACTCTGAGTCCTGACTAGTCTCTGGAGCCCCAGTCCCCATTTTCTGGTGTCACTGGGCATCTTTACTTGGATGCCCCACAAGAACCTCAAACCTACACCTTGATTATTGCACCTCCCCTGTATCTCATACCTGTTTCTCTATTTCAGGAGAAAATCCTTTTGTGGGAAGGATTTGCTTTTCTAACCATTTCAGCATTGTTGGCAAGAGATTCTCTCATTGTTCCGAGATGTACGGAATAGAGATTGCTTGTGATGTTGGTAAACAGCACAAGTAAGCTTTATTAAAGCAGGATTCTTTCAAGACAGTGGATTTTTCATTTTTCCCTGTCTTTTGGCATTGTAAGTTTTATGATGTTTATTTCTCATTTATGTTTATTTATCATTATTATAAAAATGATATAAATTATTACAGAAAATTTGGAAAAATATAGAAGTCTCTCAATCCTACCATCCAGAGATAATCATTCGTAACATTTTGGAGTTTTCTTTTAATTCTTTATTTTTCTATTTGGATGTACATTCTTACAGTTTTTGGTGAACATTTTCTTTTTCCTTTTTTTCTTTTATTATTTTTGATTCCTTTTATTGTTGCTTCCTCAATGATGGTAGAGATCATATTGTGTAACAAACAGGGAAGGAGATTGACCACCAATGTTGCAGGCATGTAGGGTTAGGGCATAACCAATGCTGTTATACATAATCAGAATTCACCAATGCACAAAAGTATTTTAAAACCCTTGCCTACATTCTGAGCTACCACAAGGTCAGGTACAGTATGATTTCACATCATAAACTTGGCTCCAGTGGGCTTCAGGGGGAGAGAGATTCACTTCAGTGCAGAGAAAGAACTCACCAGGCAGTCTCAGCAGGAGAGTCGGCTTCAGCACTCCACATTGAAGGGGTATTCCGGCAAATGAGCCTGGTCAGCCAGGGCACCCATTCTCCAGTTTCTATGGAAGCTCAGTATGGTGGCCATCTCCTCATCACTCAATTTGAAGTCAAAGACCTGAAAGTTCTCCACAATGCGTGCTGGTGTCACAGACTTGGGGATCACCACCTTGTTCCTCTGGATATGGAACCGGATCAGAACCTGGGCTGAGGTTTTCTTGTGCTTTGCAGCAATCTCCTTAATCCTGGGGTCCTCCAGTAGGGAAGGGTCTTCTGGCTTGGCCCAAGGTCTATCTGGGGAGCCCAGGGGGCTGTAGGCTATCACAGTGATGCCCTTGGAGTGGCAGTACTGGATCAGTTTGTCCTGGGTGAGGTACCGGTGACACTCAATCTGATTAGTCACTGGTTTATGTTTGAGTCCAGGCTTGTTCAAGAGCCATTCAATCTGCAAGTGGTTGAAGTTGGAGACTCCAAGGGCTTTTATCAACCCCGCATCCACCAGCTCCTCCATCACCTCCCAGGCATCCAAGAATGTTGATTTACTGATGAGGTGGCTGCCTTTCTCATCTTTGGGGAATAATTCCTTGCCAGGCTGGAATCCCTGGGGCCAGTGAATAAGGTACACGTCCAGGTAATCCAGTTTCAGGTCCATGAGGGTCTTCTGAAAGGCTTTCTTCAGATCATTTCTCTCAAAGAAGGTGCACCACAGCTTGCTAACAATAAAGAGGTCCTCCCGCTTCACCACCTTCTCTCAGATCTTCTCCTGGATGGCTTCTCCCACCTCACTCTCATTCTCATAGGCATAGGCACAGTCTATGTGGTGATATCCCGCATCAATGGCCACCTTCTTGGCTCCTTTGACTTTACCTGGGGGAGACTTCCAGGTTCCCAGACCCACAGTGGGCATCTTGGCTTTGGTGCTGAGCTCCACAAAGGTGGCCATGGTTCCTGCAGAAATGGTTCTGAGAGTAGATTGATGTGCAGTGTCTCTTTTTCCTTTTTAAAGAGAGAGGGAAAGTGAGAGGGTGAGAGAGAGAGAGAGAGAGAGAGAGAGAGAGAGAGAGGGAAAGAGAGAATAAATTTTATTTAGTTTTTCACGTGACCTTCATTGCTTGGACACTTTGTTGTGTA
>PVKS010047126.1:0-12966 GCA_004027875.1 Aplodontia rufa | reverse complement strand
ATAATATCCTCTTAAATCAAGAATGGATAAAAGAGGTAACGAGAACAGAAATCAAAAAATTCTTGGAAATTAATGAGAATGATGACATAGCATATCAAAATCTCTGGGATAGTACGAAAGCATTCTTAAGAGGTAAATTTATAGCACTGAGTGCCTTCATCAAAAATAAGGAAAGAGCCCAAATAACTAAACTTATGCTCCAACTCAAAGCTCTACAAAAAAAGGAACAATCCAATCCCAAACCTAATAGAAGACAGGAAATAACAAAGATCAGAGCTGAAATCAATGAAATTGAGAACAAAAAATGATACAAATTATCAATTAAACAAAGAGTTGGTTCTTTGAAAAAATAAGTAAGATCGACAGACCCCTTGCCACCCTCACCAAAAGGGGGAATGAAGTGAAGCAAATTAACAAAATCAAAGACGAAAACGGAGATATCACCAGACTCAACCAAAATTCAGAAGATTATCAGAACTTATTTTGAAAAATTATACTCTGCCAAATTGGATAATCTGGAAGAAATGGACAATTATCTTGCCACAGATGACATTCCCAAATTAACACAGGAAGTCACTGAAATTCTAAACCAACCAATCTCAGGTAGCAAAATTGAAACAGCAATCAAAGGCCTTCCAAAAAAGAAAAGCCCAGGACCTGATGGATTCATGGCTTCTACCAGACCTTTGCAGAATTAACACCAATCCTCTACAAGCTTTTCCATGAAATTGAAAGGGTGAGAACACTCACTCCCAAACACTTTTTATGAAGCAAATATAACACTGATACAAAAACCCAACAAAGACACATCAAGAAAAGAAAACTACAGACCAATTTCCCTGATGAACATATACACTAAAATCCTTAATAAAATTCTACCTATCTGGATCCAAAAACACATCAAGAAAATAATACAGGGGCTGGAGCGGTGGCTCAGCAGTTTTAGCGCTTGCCTGGCAAGCACAAGGACCCAGGTTCAAACCCCAGCACCACATAAACAACTAAGTGTTGGAGCAACTAAGGCCATGTGAAAAACTAAAAATAAAGTTGTTTCTCTCATTCTCTGTCTCTCTCACTGTCCCTCTCTCTTTAAAAAAAAAGAAAGAAAATAATACATCATGATCAAGTGGGATTCATTCCAGGAATGCAGGGCTGGTTCAACATACACAAATTAATAAATGTTATTCACCACTTAAACAGAATTAAAAATTAAAATCATATAATCACCTCAATTGATGCAGAAAAGGCCTTTAATAAAATTCAGCACCCATTTATGCTCAAAACTCTAGAGAAGATAGGGGTCAAAGGAAGATACTTTAATTTTGTAAGAGCCATTTATGACAAAACCATAGCCAACATTATGCTCAATGGAGAAAGACTGAAAGCATTTCCACTGAATTCAGGAGCAAGACAAGAATGTCCACTTTCACCACTCTTATTCATTATAGTCCTTGAAACCCTTGCCGGAGCTATCAGACAAGATAAGGGAATCAAAGGAATTCAAATAGGAAAAGAGGAAGTCAAGATGTCTCTATCTGCTGATGACATGATCCTATACCTAGAAGACCCAATAAACTCAACCAGAAGACTTCTAGAGCTTTATAAACTATTTCAGCAAAGTGGCTGACTATAAGATCAAAACCAATAAATCATTAGCTTTCCTATACTCCAGCAACAACTCTACTGAAAAAGAAATCAGGAAATCTGTCCCATTCACCATCTCCTCAAAAAGAATAAAATACAGGGGCTGGAGCGGTGGCTTGGCGGTTACAGTACTGCTGGGGGATGAGTGTAGGGGGGCAGAGAAGTGGGGTTGGAATGAGAGGGATGTTGGGGCAGCTACTGGGAGAGATTGGGGGAGTTGTCGGCCCAGTGGGGAACCTTTGACTTCCATGAGGGGCCCAGCTGTCACGGGGGTAGAGTGGGGGAAACATGGGATGGGAGGGGGAACCCAAAGTGAGGGAGATCGTGATCTGGCATCATCCTTGGCTTGCTCTGACATTATGCATGTGATCATGATTATGTGGCAATGATTCCTTCCTTTATGTATAACTATGTTGAACAAATAAAAAAAAGAAAAAGTATGTTCTACAAGTTGCCAATACAATTAGACTAGAAAATTTAAAAATAAATGAAAGAAACAATAAAATACTACTATAAAAATAAGCTAATTTGGTGATTATTAGAGTGCAATATTAATTTATATAAATAAAAATCAATCATATCAATCAATCATATCAATCAAAATGAGTGAAAAGGTGTAATTGAAGAAAGAATCCTATTTATAATGGAAACAAAAATATAAAATACTTTGCAATGTGTTTAAGGAGGGGATTCAAGCTGGGCATGGTGGTGCACACCTGTAATCCCAGAGTTGAGAGGCTGAGGCACAAGGATCGCAAGTTCAAAGATAACCTTCACAACCTACTGAAGCCCTAAGCAACTTAGTGAGACCCTATCTTAAAATTAAATATGAAAATGGCTGGAGATGTGGCTCAGTGGTTAAGTGCCCCTGGATTCAAGCCCTAGCACAAAAACCAACAAAAAAGTAACACATGTTCTTAAAGTTCTTATATTTTAGAGAGTCATAGTGAGAAACTGACCAAAGAAATGATACCATATATCAAGTGTAGTGTGTTAAGGATCTGCAGAGAAATAGGAACAATAATTAGAGAAGGAGAGAGAGATGAACTCACTGAGAAAGAAATTACAAAAACTACTCCATTCACAATAGCTGCCAAAAACAAACAAACAAACAAACAAAAAAAAAAACAAACAGCAACAACAACAACAAAAAACCCTTGGGAATCAATCTACCAAAATAGGTGAAGGATCTCTACAATGAAAACTATAGAACAGTAAAGAAAGCAATTGAAGAAGACCTTAGAAGATGGAAAGACCTTCCATGTTCTTGGATAGGCAGAATTAACATTATCAAAATGGCCAAGTTACCTAAAGCACTGTACAGATTCAATGCAATACCCATCAAAATTCCAATGATGTTCTTCACAGAATTAGAAAAAAACAGTCATGAAATTCATTTGGAAAAATAAGATACCCAGAATAGCCAAAGAAATGCTGGAGGCATCACACTACCAGACCTAAAAGTATACTAAAGAGCTATAATAACAAAAACAGCATGGTACTGGTACCAAAATAGACATGAAGATTAATGGAACAGAATAAAATACACAAACTTAGATGAATACAGATACCTCATACTCGACAAAGGAGCCAAACATATATGGAGAAAAGATAACGTCTTCAAAAAAATGGTACTGGGAAAACTGGAAATCCACATGTAGTAGAATGAAACTCAATCTTTACCTTTCACCTTGCACAAAACTCAACTCAAAGTGGATGGAAGAACTAGGAAGCTCAGAGTCCTGAAACCTGATAAGCCAGTGGTGTAGATTCCAGCCCTGGTCTGAAAGCTGAGAATTGGGAGCTCCAAAGGGCATAAGATTGATGTCTCAGTTAAAAAAACAGTCAAGAAGCCAGGCGTGGTGCATACCTGTAATCAGCTCAGGGAGGGGAAATGATGCTGTATTCAGTAAATGCTATTGAGCCACAACCGAGGAGTTACAAGGGTGAAAAAATTGTTGGATCCAGCATTCAAATTATTAAATGGAAAAAAATACCATCATAAAAATGCTAGGATAAGCATAGGAAAATCCTTTCATGCCTTCAAATGGAAGAAGCTTTATCTAACCACAATACAAAACCAGAAGTCTAAAACAACTAGTAAGTGAAACGATATATATATATCTGTATAATAAAATTCACCATGCATAAATGATAAATGACAAATTTAACAGAGTTTGACTGCCCATAAGCTTTGGCTTTGTGGCCCACACATTTTCTGCTTCTATTCTTCATATTTAAAAATTGTCGTAACATTAAAAAGTAAACCAGAGGGTCAGTAGGCCATGTGAGGAATTTTCAAATAAAAATTCAACATGGAAAATTCAGTAAGAAAAACCAGTTACCTCTCAACTAATCCTAGTCATTTATAATTTACCACTTAGTTTTATTCATTGTTTGGGTAATCCTTCTGATCTTCTATTTAAATATACATAATTTTTGTAACAAAATAGAATTGTTCTGTACATACCATTTTGATGGTCTTTTCAGCCAGTGATGTGCAGAACATTTTATAGATAATAAACATTCTTATCAATATCATTTTTTAAGAGAGAAAGGGACAGTGAGAGAGAAGGAGAGAATCAATTTTATTTAGTTCTTCATGTGGCCTTTGTTGCTCAGATACTTGATTGTGTACATGGTGCTGGGGTTCAAACACATGTCCTCTTGCATGCCAGGCAAGTGCTGTAACCACTGTGCCACTGCTCCAGCCCCCCGCTGATATCATTTTTAATGGGTATATATTAGTCCAATTTACAGATCTCATGTCACTTATGTACTTTATTATGAGCTTTCTGGTACTTGGGTTGTTTCTAATCTTCTTCAGCTAACTGAATAAAAAGTTAACATTGACTATTTGTATAGCTCCCTAATTTCTTAGGGTATATGTGCAACTTGCAAGCAAAACCACTGTGTTTGGTACTTGCCTCTGACCATAGTCCTGCTTCTTCAGTTCTACTTGAACTGAATGAAGTCTTTCAACAAATTAAATTTTCTTTTTCTTTTGTCATTTTTTTTCTTCTTTTGTGGTTCTGGGGATGGAACCCAGGGCCTTATGCATGCTGGGAAAGCACTCTACCACTGTGCTATACCCTGAGGCCTCCAAATAAATTTTCACATGCTTACTTACTGTGTCCCAGGCAGTTCCCTCTGGCCACAGTCAGACAGATAGACTGACAGAAGATGCTGTGAACAGATTTTCTGGCTAGCATGAAGTAGTATACTATAACATGTTTGCTAAGAAAGCCCAAGGGCTATTGCCATATCAAAGAACAAGCCCTTAATATTTTGGGTTGCTCCTTCTGTATTGAGGTATACCATCCAACACAATAGCCACTAGGCATATGTGGCCATTTATATTTAAATATAAAGAAATTTAAATTAAATAAAAAGTTCAGTTTCTCAGTCACACTGATCACCTGGTCACATTTCAAGTACTTAGTAGCCATGTGTGGCTTGTGGTTACCAGATGGACCATGCAGAAGACCTTTCCACTATTATAGAAAGTTGGACTGGACAGCACCAGTATGGGGCATCTCAATGCCAATTAAGACATCTATGTCCATTGCTTTGCTCACAATCTAAGGTGTGGTGAGCAATCAATTATACACTTGTATGTTAATGATTTGGTGAACATTTATTTTAAAGAGAGAGGGACAGAGAGAGAGAGAGAGAGAATCAACTTTATTTAGTTTTTCATGTTTTCATTGCTCCACACTTAGTTGTGTACATGGTGCTGGGATTCAACCCTGTGTACTTGTGCATGCCAGGCAAGCGCTGTAACCAATGAACCAACACTCCAGCCCTGAACATTTTTAAAAACACACTTTTTATGCTCTTACTGTATGTATCAGGTCTTTCCTTTATTATCTGGTTAGCTATTTTGCTCATTGAAATATGAGGTTCTTGATAATCAAAGAGATGAAGTAGGTCACATTTGATGAATGGTTAATATGGGGGACAGGGCCATTGTCCTCAGTCTTCTGATTCCAAGAATGTGGTTCGTTTCACTCCTCCTACTATTGCTGTCCTCCTCACACAAGGATGACAATAACACGGCATTTTATTTCTCGTCAAGGAGTGAGGGTATCTTACCCAGAAATAACTTCTTTTTCTCAATCAAATTTGAGATGAAATGTTAGAATTAGAAAAATGGAAGTAATTTATTCATGAGATAAAGCTGGTTTTCTACTAAAATTATCTGTGCTTTTGATCTTTTTTTCCTTTCTTCTCTTTCTTTCTTTCTTTCTTTTTTTTTTTTTAGCTTGAGCAATTTCGGACCCTGCTTTTCACTTCTGAGGGGGAGAAAGAGAAAAGAATGGTGGACAACTTCCGCCCCCTTCAGCCCCTGATGAATCGCACAGTCCGCTCATCCTTCCGTCATGATTACGTGCTGAATACACAAAAGAAACCCAAGACAGCGGCCAGTCAAGTAACTCCCTACGACCTTCATATTTAGGAAATATTTTGCTTCAATACATACTAGCTTTTAAAAAATTGTTAACTATTTTAAATGTCTGCACTTAATATTTACAGGTATACACTTCTTTCTTTTTTTTCCTTCTTTTTAGCTTTTCAAATTAACTATCCTTGTAAGGCAAGGACAGGAAAACAGAATAATAGAAAAATAACTGGTTAATATTGGGTTACTTTAGGTTATGTGTTTGTGTGTGTGTGTGTGTGAGAGAGAGAGAGAGAGAGAGAGAGAGAGGAGAGAAATGATTAAGGCAGAGGGAACTTCATTACTATGCCAATTGAAACTGGCCTGTTTGGGAAGTTTGACTTTTATCTCTCTAACCTGATTTCTCGGATCAGATGAAGTTTTGTTTCTGCTTGGTCAAGTTGAACTTTAGTATGAGTGATTCCATTTTGATTTGTAGCCCGGTCTGTTGGGGCCGAGTACAGGAGATTAGTCCAAAACAATGGCCTCCTGTATTTTTGTTGAACAATGTCCCTCTTTTGGTCAGACTTTCGCCACCTTTGGGCCTTAGTGCTACTCTTAGTTACCATCATCTTGAGCTTCTGGTCTCAACATGTCTTTTGTAGATTAGATATCTGTTTACTGATATGAGAGTACTTTATCAGTTTTTGAGAAATGTTATTTGGTAAAGAAATTCTTTTTTCTTTTTTGGTTGATAACAGTGTTTATCACTGAAGTACCAGCAAGAGATACAAGTTTCTCGTAAACAACCTGGTGACAATTGTAATGTCTTCTTGTGTCTAACATTTTGGTTTTGGTTTTGGTACTAGGTATTGAACCCAGAGGTGGTTTACCACAGAGCCACCCCTCCTCCCTTTCTAATTTTGAGATAGGGTCTTGCTAAATTGCTTAGGGCCTCAATAAGTTGCTGAGGCAGGCTTTAAACTTGTGATCCTCCTCCCTCAGCCTCCCAAGTCACTGAAATTACAGGCATGCACCAGCACACTCCACTGTCTCTGACATTTTTGAGTTATCTTTTTATACTTATCAATTAATCATTCTATAGAGTTATAAGTAGGAATTACAATCAAAGTGATTAACAACTTAAGAGCATAGACACTGACATCATAGAACAGAGGTCTTTCAGAAACAGCCACAGGGCCCAAACTGGCACTTAATGGCTGAACATCAGCCATAGTTTTAGGCATATTTTATTTCAAAATGAGAATATATATTCTTTTATTAGGGTTTCTTAATGAATATGTTTGCCCCTATCTTTAGTTGCCAGTAGGAGTACATGATATGCTTACTTATTTTCATTTTATGATACAGAAAATGTTTTATAATCATAAGAAAACAATATCTAGAAATCCTTTACATTTCTGAAGATAAGTTATTTCACTTAATGGTTTGATCCCATAGAAAGCATATGCAGAACATTTTGAAGAAAAATGCTTAAAGTACCTAGAACTTAGAATTCTTTCATGGTACATTTACAGAAATATTCTTCAAAAGACTAGTAATCTAATAGTCTATCATTTATATTATTATTTTGCATGATTTATACACTGCTACATAGACTATAATGATAATATTTCTACAATGACAGCTATCTTCTTTTAAAGCTTCCCTTAAAAGTATCTGAACTTGGTCTAGGGATGTGGCTCAGCAGCAGAGGGCCTACCTTGCATGTGTGAGATCCTATGATTGATCTCTAGCACTGCAAAAACACCTGTTTGAATCTTATTTACTCATTAGTTAAGGTCCTTTGCAAGGCATGTGATGAACTTAAATCTTCCAATTTATACGGATGTTTAGAAGACTTTTGTTATAGTAACAGGAAGAGGGCTAAACTCAGGTTAAAGTCTAAAATCTGCATAATTCTCCATAGTCTGATGAATCCATGCCACTGTTGCTCTTGCTTATCTTAGAATGTTAGAAGTATCTTAGAATGTTTCCATCTGCCTCTAATGTTGTGTTCAGATGAAAAGTTGTATCAAAACCCAGAAGTGTTTCATTAATATGCTAGTTATCTAGTCTGCAAGACAGGGTTGTATGAATCTATGTACCACTACTTAACTGAATACCTTAATGGTTAAGATGGAACTGGGATTACATTAAACTTAAAAACGTCTGCTTGTCAAAGAAAGCAATCAACAAAGTTAAAAGGCAACCTATGGAACAAGAGAAAATAACTGCAAACCATATATGTGATAAGGTGTTACACCCAGAATATACAAGGAGCTTCCATAACTCAAGAACAACAGTGATAACATAAACCCCAAATATCACAATTTAAAAATGTACAAAGGGGGATGGAGCCGTGGCTCAGCGGTTACAGCACTCGCCTAGCATGTGCAAGGATGCAGATTCGAAACCCAGCACCACAGACGCAACGAAGTGTAGGAGCAACAAAAGTCACATGAAAAACTAAATAAAATTGGTTCTCTCTCACGTGTGTACACACACACTGTCCCTCTGTCTCTCTTTAAAAAAAATATTTTAAATGTTCAAAGGACTTGAATAGACATTTTTCCAAAGAAGATAAACAAAGGGCCAATAAACACATGGAAAGATGTCCAACATTACTAATTATTAGCAGAATGCAAATGAAAACTTCCAATAAGATATCACTGCACACCCATCATGATGGAAACAAAAAATAACAAGCATTATAAGGTTGTGGAAAAGTTGGAACCCCTGTGCACTGGTGGTGGGAATGAGAAATGGTACAGCCATTATGGAAAGCAGTATGGAGGTTCCTCAAAGAACTAAAATCAGAATGACCACATGATCTAGCAATCCCACCCCTAGGTATACATCCCAATGAATTTAAGCTAGGATCTCAAAGAAATATTTGCACACACATGTTCATAGCAGCATATGATTCACAATAACCAAGGGGTGGAAACATAAATGTCCATCAACAGACTAATCAATAAAGAAAATGAAGTATATACATACAATGGGATATTATGTAACCTTAAAAAGAAGAAAATCCTGTCATGTGTATAATGTGGATAAACCTTGAAGACAAAGTGAAATAAGCCAGTCACAGAAACATACCACAGGACTCCACTCATATGAAGTACGTAAAGTCATCAGAAACACAGACAGAAATTAGAAAGGTGATTGCCAAGAGTTGTGGAAAGAGGGGAGTAGGAATTCATGTATAGTGGAGAGAGAGTTTCAATGTCACAAAATGGAAGAGTTTTAAAGATACCTTGAATATGAGTATACTTAATACTAAATTGGACACTTAAAAATGCTTAAGGTGGTAAAGTTTGAAAAAAAGAAGGGTAAGATGGTAAATTTTATGTGTGTTTTACCATAGAAATAAAAAAAATCAATTCAGTAGGAAAAACTGATAGGATTAGAATTGTGTATTCAAGTTGCAGGATATCTCTTCTTTAAGCAAAGGGGGTCGTGAAGGCTTTTGCATGTTGCCCTAGAAAATGCATAAAATTCTTAAAAAGATAAACATGGAGGGCTGGGGATGTGTCTCAGTGGTAGAATGCTTGCCTAGCACATGCAGCCTCCCGCCCCCTGGTTCAATCCCTAGCACTAAAGAAAAAAAAAAGAACATGGTTTTTAAAAAAAGTTAGCTTTATGCAATTCATGTATTTCAAATTATACTTGTTTTGTTATAGTTTGGATCTGAAATGTCCCCCCACTGCTCACATGTTGAAGGCTTGGTCCCCAGTTCAGCAGTGTTCTGAGATGAGGCCTTTGGGAGGTGATGGGATCATAGGGCTCTGACCTCATCAATGGATTAATCCATGTATAGATTCAGAGCTTAATGGGCTTTCAGGGAGGGGCTTTGTTATAAAAACAAGTTCCCTGCTCTCTGGACACCATGAGGTGAGCAGATTTGCTCCACCATGTGCTCCCTGTCACCATGTTCTGCCTGGATACAGGCTTGAACTCTGTGGAGCCAGCTGACCATGGACTGAAACCTCTAAAACTATGAACCTGAATAAATCGTTCCTTCTTTGATTTTTTTTCAGGTATTTTGTGAGAGTGATGGAAAGCCGACTTATACACCTCTCAGTGGGTAAACACAAGATATGCATTTTCCAGGGCACATGGGCTTTCCTCTTGCAAACTCTTAATGCAAAACTCTGTTATGTTAAGTCTGCCAGTTTGAAGCAAGAATCAAGGTACAAAATGACTGACTTGTCCTATGTCTCAAAGATAAAAAAGATGTATTTATGAGATGAATGTGTTCTGGTTCGCAACTCCTGATTTATTTATACATGGTGTTCTGGTGTAATTATAATATAATGGCACCCCCTTTCACTCTCAACCACATTCTGGTTTGCATGATAAATAGTCACCTTGCCTATATAGATTATGGAAACTGCTTTGAGGTTGTGGTTCATTTCCATCTTGTCTTTGTCATATGATTCTCCAAGGGGCACTGTAGATCCCCTGATTACTGATATACTTTAGCAAGATACTTTTTGTCCTTTGTGCTTTCAAAAGTGAATATATACACATTTTATATTATTTTGTCAAAAACTTGTATGGTTGTTCAAAAATAAAAAAATTAAAAAAAAATCAATAACCATTTGTAAAAGGAGCTTATCTGGGAAAAATCAGCAATGAGAGCTCTTTCTGTGAGTTTGCTTCTTGGGAATAAAGGCTGTTGGTAGCCATGCAAAAAAAAGGTGATACCTTCCAAAACATGAAGGTGGAAAATGGGCCTAAGATCTGTTGAAGGTCTTGAGAAAGAGTTTTGTATTGAAATTGCTGCTCATCTTCATTAAATAATCCTCTTTATAATATTAATAGCTGTTGAATGACTTTTTGTTCCTATGTTTTGGCACATAAAATGTCTATAAAATTAGCAAGGCACCCTTAACATGTAGATCAGAAAGCAACTGGAAAATTCATAAGGGGTTTACTAGAGAAGCAGTAATGGGAAGAACCAGTCAATTTTGCACAGCTCACCTCTTTTATGTGCACGGTACAGTGCACATTTTCCTGACATCACCATACAGGGCCAGCTACCAGGTCCTTTCTTCTTTCCCAGGGCTACATGGTGCAGAGCAGGTTCAATGTGTGTTGGGTCAGGAAGTTTTCATAGGGATGATGATGATGGTAGTGGTGGTAATGACGATATGACAACTAAAATTTTGGGGATACTATTGCAAGGCACTGTCCACATATACCATGTTTTATCCAATCATCTCAATAAAAGCTTCATAAGATGGGAACTATTATTCTTCTCTTAATTTCTACAGGTGAGAAAATTGAGGACTAGACATTAAGGAATTTACTTGAGACCAACGATGGTCAAAGCTTATTTTCTGGCCCATTCAACTCCAAAGCTGTTGTCTCAGCTGGGCATGGCAGCATACATTTTTAATTCCAGCAATATGGGAGGCTGAGGCAGGAGGATCACAAGTTCCAGGCCAGCCTTGGCAATTTAGTGAGACCCTCAGCAACTCAGCAGGACCCTGTCTCAAAAGATAAATAAATAAATAAAACAAAATGAAAGTCTAGGAATATAGTTCAGTGCTAAAATGCACCTAGGTTCAATCTCCAGTACCAAAACCAAAACAAACAAAAATGCACAAAGCCCCTGTCTCTAATTATTGATGAACTGAGTTGGACAAGGTCAACTTGGAGGTGAGGGGGCAGGTATTGCCAGATTCTCAGTAAGAGGGAAAAGCATGAGGTTTTATGCAGAGCTTGGTCTTTAGTTAGCTAAAAGATTCTAAGGAGGGATTGGGGGAAGAAGGGGCAGTTCAGTAACTGGGTATATCTAGAATTTTTTTTTGTTTTGATATTAGGAACTGAACCCATAGGTACTTACTGTAAGGAAAGAAGTGAGTGAAGGAAATAGAGATAGAACAGCGGTTGCTCAAAAGTAACACAGGTTTATAGGGAGAAATCTGTAGAGGGAGGCCCAGTAGAATGTGGGACCCATCTTCTGCTTACAGACTGGGGTAGATATAGATGACTAAGGGAAAAAAAGATTAGGGCATTGCTAGGGAGTTGTCAGGGAAGGGTCCTTTCTTATGATGGACTATTTAGAGTTTCTTTGCATGATGGTGAAGTATTGTAGGTGGGTCTGGGGTTTAGGGATTACGTGAGTCTTGTTCAAAGATGGAGAATAAGATTCAAAATGGCATTGCCTAGGTCAAATTCTACCTAACAGTTACCACTGAGCTACATCTCCAGTCCTTTTTATTTATTTTTTGAGACAGGGTCTGACTAAGTTGCTTAGGCTGGTCTCGAACTTGTGGTCTTCCTTCTCAGCCTCCCCAGTCACTGGGATTGCAGATGTGCTTCACAGCCCAGCAAGGGTATATCCGTAATTTTAATTTGGAGAGGAAAGAAACAAAACTAAGCCAAGGAAGTTACTGAATCACTCAAAAGACTGAAGTTGTTAACGTATGCTTGGGAGAAATGTCATATTTTTTCCCCTTGAACTTGTTTCTGGCCTTGTATGTGTACATCATAGTCTGATGGTTAGCAGGACTGATATTTTATTTCTTTTGGGGGGGATGATATCAAGAATTAAGCCAGGGGCACTTAACCGCTGAGCCACATCCCCAGCCCTTTTTATTTAGTTACTTTATTTTTTGGCTTCAGGGATTGAATCTAGGGGCACTTAACCACTGAGTCACATCCACAGCCCTATTTATTTATTTTTTTTTGAGACAGGGTGTCGGTAAGTTGCTTAGGGCCTTGCTAAGTTGCTGAGTCTGGCTTTGACCTTGCAGTCCTACTGCTTCAGCCTCCCATGTTGCTGGGATTACATGCCTGTGTCACTGTGCCCAGCTCTAGCAGGACTGATTTTTTACACTCAGTCTCTACTCTCATTGATCTAGTTTAATTCTTCATCACCTATCACCTAGATTATGAGATACTATATTCCAGTTTTATGTTTA
>PVKS010047125.1:0-12972 GCA_004027875.1 Aplodontia rufa | reverse complement strand
CTTCATATAAAAGCATAGCAATAGATCCAGAAAGAGGAGATTTCTCTTCCATACTTCTTCATTGTGAAAAATACTACATCAAATCATGGAGTGTCTTTTGAAAAGATGTAATATTCTAGAAAAAAATATTCAACAATGAATTGGCATACACTAACATTCCTGAGGACAATTGGAAATGCATTCTCTTTTGTTTTTGGGCAGTGTACCCAAATATTATCTAAATATAATTATAACAAGCAATTTGACATATTTACCAAAAAAAATTAGAACTGCCTTTGTTTTTCTCATTGATAGTAAAAATACAAATATGAAATCCATTCACATGTAAAAGCATAAGAGTCATTACACAATAATTGTAACAATTAAGATGTTGAATGTAAACAAATAATAAACATTTTAAAAAGTACTTCAGTTACTATATTGGCAATTATTTTAAGATAATTATATTCAGAATGTGTCTTGTCTCATATTATCTCATTATTGAGGAATGTAGTAAAATCCATTGCACATAGGTATATTAAATAAATAATTTTTACAAATATTTTCTATCCTACTATGCATCTTTATAGAACTACAAATAAATTATAAGCAAATAATTTAGTAAAATATTTATTTCAATTCACTTCATGGTGATTCAAGTTTTTGTTGTGAGATTTCTAATTGAAATTGTTAGCATTTTCAACTTTTTAATCAAAATATTTTTCTTTGTCCACCAAAAGCATGAAGTGTGCAATCACTAGGTTATTTTTATAAATCATATTTTCAGTGTATAATAAGCAGAAACATGATTTTAGAAAATAACCAATTTAAAATTTGATATGAGGGTAAATACTCATTATGTTTCCTTATTTTAAATGAACCCATCAAGTCTAAGAATTATCTAATAGTGTAAGTACATAGTAGCACCTCTTCAGTTCTAAAAATGGGTAAAACTATTTTGGAGCACCATCTTGAATTTTTGTTTTGCTATTTGTATTTTTTTTTTTTAAAAGAGAGGAGAGTGAGAGAGAGAGGGAGAAAGAGAGAATCAATTTTATTTAGTTTTTTATCTGATTTTCATTGCTTCAATTCTTAGTTGTGTATGTGGTGCTAGAGTTCAAACCCAGGTCCTCATGCATGCCAGGCAAGCCCAATATCGCTGAGCCACTGTTCCAGCCCCTTATTTATTGCCAGGAGCCAGCCCCAGCAGAACTCTCGGGTCCCCGAAGGATGAGTGGAGTCTGCGCAGAGGAATATTGTGAACCTCCGGGACAAATTGCAAGCAGACACAGTTCCCTGCTTGAGCAAAATGCCGTCTGATCTTTATTCTGATGTATTTTTATGCAGGTAGCAAAAAAAAAAAAATCCTTTCATTAACTGTTTCCTTACATTTGACTTATTTTTTAAATTTCTCGGTAATCCCTGTCATTAACATACTTCCTTGAAAGTATGTTTCTTTTTCTTTTTCTGTAAATGTCTTTTTTGAGACATTACACCCTCTACTTGTGTTACACTTAGAGTACATTAAGGTAAGCATTCTATATTTACTCAGAAGTTTTTGCACAAGCATTTTACTAGGAAATTTTCTTGCTTTTGGTAATACAGTATTGTCCAGCTTTAGTGCCCTTTTCCAAGCAAGCTATTAGCATTGCATTACAGTTCTAAATTAACTAAAATTAAGTTGTTGTCACCTTACTATTAGTAACCTTACGAAAATAGTTATGTGTCCTTACTAAGTTCTAAGAAGTATAAACTTAAACTATTTAAAAAACAAAGGCAAAATGAGAAGTAGAAAAACGTGTTCCTTAATCACTCATATAGTATGCAGTGTGGACAGTTTATTTTTAGATAATATATGTGTAACTGTTTATGTATGCTGTTTCTTTGTTCCTTTGTCCCACATCACCAAGGTAGCCCCTGATATTCAAGTCTCTGAAGAAACGGCAAGAGCTGGACGTTAGTCCATTTGCCATTAATATTAGCATTCTCCATTTTCATTGTATATTCCTATAAAAAGCCATGGTGGATCTGTGGGTGGAGGGTCTTAATAATTATTTATTTGGGTTCCTCTAGGTGGATACCACAAATGTCCTCCAATATTATAGGTTTCATACGGTGGTCCCTGTACTGTGGGAACAGCAAATCTCATATTATGTCATTGATTGTTTAACTGGTAAAACAGTAACAGGACTAGATGTAATCAATCTCACAGGGGTGAGAGTAATTCCTGTAAGTGTAATTTTCTTAAGAACTTTTCAAAGTTGGATTTCTGGTTATCTGGGCTTTTTTAGTGTGTTGTTAATATATTTTTTAAAGGCATTTCTCATCTTCCCTCAGACTCTGCAGATCTAATGAAGTATTATTACTTTTACAAAGGTCTTTATCATCAATAACAAATTTTTCTGGAAATTTGATCTGCAAATGCATAGTTATAAGCATGATCGTTATAAGAAAACACCCAATTCCTAGGAGAGATAACAGTGGCAATTTCCTGGAATGGTGGCTTTGCCAAGCCCTTCCCCATGCCTGGACCTTGTCAATCAGCATGGTGGAAATGGTCCCTGCCAGTTTATATTTTTAAACATTTACAATTTGAACGTGATGTTATAAGATGTCAAATATTCTTGACATCATAGCTTTGTGCTAAATTTTGTGATTGTGTTTACATGGCTAGGTAAAGAATGATGTCCGTTTTCAACCTTATTACCATCTGAACTTTAGAAAATCTCTAATTAGCTGAGAACCTTTTCCTGTCTTCTGAAATAAAGAAGCCATGCTTCATGTAACCTTTAGAGTCCTTATAGAATAAAGTCATTAATAAGCAATGCTCACACTTTATATCATTTAAAGGCTAAGAATGGTAAAGTTAAGATCAAGAGCATTCAACGGGGACAATATGAGAATATAGAACAGAAATGGTTGATTAACCATTTACTATGTGGCCTGAATCTGTTTGTTTCATGTACGTATAAAAATGTACCAAATATTTATTTGTATAAACAGATCCATTAGTTAAATAACTTGGAAAATGATTCTGATGGGATAAATGTGTGGAGTAAGAGAAAGAATGGTGTTTAAAAAACTGCTCTTGGATCAGGAAGAAGGGAAAATATTGGCTATCCTCCAACCATCATCTGCTATCAGTTTCAGTTTTATCTATAAAATATTTTTAAACTGCTAGGTGATGCAAAGATAGTACTTCTCTGTTTAAAAACAGAATTCTGTGAAGATAAATTTGGGACTCTAAAATTGAATGATCTGAAAATGTTCAAGAAAATAAAGAAGAAATTGTAGAAAAATACAGACTTAGTAACCTCTCTATGTTTCGGTTGTTCATCCATAAATTGGAGTGATAGAACAGAAATCTTCCAGGATGATGTGAGGCTTACATAAGTTAATATGCATAATGGGCTTAGAGAAACATTTGTCTTATACTAAGGCTTATATTGCCATGTTTTTTGTCCTACTCAGTATTCCTCAGAATTAGTCATGTGTCACTTTTGTCCATTTTCTAATGAAG
This sequence comes from Aplodontia rufa, assembly GCA_004027875.1. NCBI lineage: Eukaryota > Metazoa > Chordata > Mammalia > Rodentia > Aplodontiidae > Aplodontia > Aplodontia rufa. The sequence continues at coordinate 9,473 of PVKS010047125.1, read as the reverse complement.
AATATGATGAAGTTTACTTTTGAGAAAAAGCCTGAAATCATTACATTACAATTGTAGAAAATATCTAAGCAATAAATATCAGCTTTCAATCATGTGCACAACTATATTGTTTTGCAAACATGTCACAACACTAGACTTCTTGTCTACCAAATTTGATTCCTTTCGTGTTTCTGCATACCTATACTTCACAATTTGAATCATCCCTCATTCATTCTCTTGCCTTTTCAACTGTGTATCATTTAAAATGAATTATTTTTTCAAATACTAGATGAAAGTTACATAATTCTATATTAAAGTTGCCAATAACATTCATAGCCCAAGTAGGAAAGAATGAAAACTCTGAAATAATGAGTGAAAATGTTCTAGACAATTCATAGCAATTCAAATAGAACAGAAAGACACACAAGAGACACTTTATAGTGGACATTTTTTATATGCATCATCCTAATTTAAGTAATGTTTTGGACATTCAATATTAACTCTGCACTTTATCAAAGGATGGGCTATATTTTTAGAGTTTAAGATTTTGAATCTACTTACATCAAATAAGAATTAAACTTTTCAAAAACTAAATGTTAAGGTGAGTCACTTTACTTCTGCAAGCATGGATTCCCATACCTAGAAAATTAACATATACTGGTTCAAAACTTTCTAGCATTAGATCTATCTGATTTTGGATAAAAATGAATAATAATAATATTGTACACATAATTGTTTTAAGGACCAAAGATGTCAATGAGAAGTATGGACATTAACTTGTATTCATAATTGGCGTATATACCACCTGTTGCTTAATTCAACTTCAAGTGAAGAACACAATAACTTTCATTTTGTAGATGCAATTATTTTCACTCTTACTTTTCATTTTCTCTTTTGATGGATCAGGTGTTTAACATCTGTTTTATTAAAAAATAAATTTAAGGATAACAGCATTCTGTATTTACCTAATTATGCTAAAATAACAAGTAGATTTTGGATCTAGCCTATGATATAACATAGCTAATAATATAGTGCAATGTGCCCAGGCTTTGGAATATGATTGATACAGGTTGAATATTGACTTCATCACTTTCTGAATGTCAACTTGTATAAATATTTCTCAACTCTCAACTTACCTTTTGTCCTGAAACAAAAAATGGAAAGAATAGTTATTTATTAGTTGTGGATTAGTAGTACTATAACATTTAGCTCTGGCTCCTTAAAGCTCTCCAAAATATATTGACCTATTTCCACTTAGAATTATTACATTACCATTCTCAGAAAGTCATTTTTGAAAAACAGTGAAATAATGCTCTTAATAAGTTCTACTATGGGGCTGGAGCAGTGGCTCAGCGGTTTTGGTGCTTGCTTGGCAAGCACGAGGACCCGGGTTCAAACCCCAGCACCACGTACACGACTAAGTGTTGGAGCAAAGAAGGCCATGTGAAAAACTAAATAAAGTTGTTTCTCTCTTTCTCTGTCTCTCTCACTGTCCCTCTCTCTTTAAAAAAAATAAGTTCTACTATACTGCTAAAATCAAATATACTATTTAAGAAATGAAGACTGATAACAGTGTTTATTTTTTTTAATTAATGTCTCCCTAATGGGACTTATCTCCAACTCCCTGGTGAAAGACATTACCTTACTCATTCATTTGCCTTTGTATTACTGCACAAAAATATGATCATACTAGTCATGAGAGTCATTGTTTGATGATATAGGTGATTTCATAATAGAATTATTGTAGTAATAAATTGAGAGCCACTAAGTATTACAACAGATATCTGTTATTTGTTCAGAGTAAAGAAACATTTTCCCCTCAGCTGCTATCTACACTGTCCTGTGGATTTGTGTTCTAAATTGATTGAACCACAAATGAGCACTTCCCTAGGCCTTCAGAATTGCAGATTATTAGATCTGAGGTTGAGAAATAATTGCTTTCGGAGAGAAAATTTCGTTTGTCATCTATTCAATTCCTTATTTTTATGACAGCCTGTTTACTCTGGTTTAGAATCAAGATCTTCTTATTACCTCCACTGTTGCTTTTTGTCACTTAATGTGCCTGTCTGGGGATAAGAACTACCACAAATGCAATAAAAAAGGAGCCTAAATCTCCAGCTTTATTGACCTGCTCACTTTTCATAAATAAATGAGACAAGAATGAGTTCTGAAAATATGTGCAATGAACAGAGGACTGAGGAAAAGGGAAAAAGAGCATTTGTTTAGAGTTTAAATAACCATAGTCCCCGTGGAAAGAGCCTCACAAATATGTTTGAGCAGTGGCAATTCACACGATGAGAAGAAGCATCCATGAGCAGCTCGAAAGCTGGTGTGCAATCTCTCAGTGCTCCATGGGAATGGAGAGATGTTGCCTAGTATCCTCTGGATGCAATGATGGGAGTTGTTCTTTAAGAAATTTATATCACTCTTGTCAAAATTGAACTTCATGAGCTTTACCCCAGCACTGTTGCTGTGCTCATTATTCTTATAATATACCCAGGACTCTTGCTTCATGTATTCATACTCAGCAACTGAGTTCCTCCAACTCAGGAGACACAATTAAGAAATTGATCTATCTACCCTAAACCCTAAAAGGACAATTCATATTAAAAAAAAAGTTCATTTATTTGCATATTTGCACTGACAGACCAGCTTAAGTGATGGTTTGAAAGCCCAATCACCTGGGTAGGCACACCTCCATTGTGCCTGGGAAGCCTGTTTTGAAACCAAATATTCTACCATCCTGCAATACTTTTAAAGAAAAGAGCTGAATGTATGAAGACTTGGTGTTGATAATTTACATTAACTAAGAATGAAATCAAATTGCTACCATCTAATACACCCATTCCACGAACAATATAGTTTACCAAGGGCCTTAAAATGAGGTGACCATATGTCCCAGTTTGCCCAAGAAAATTCTACTTTGTATCTGTTGTCTTTATACACCTTTCACTCTCAAATCTTTCCCACTTTGAATGCTTTAAAAAGTTCACCCACATATAATTTTGACAGAAGTATTATAAATTATGATTATAGTTATTTGGTTTGAGTAGAAGAACCCAAAAAATTCTTTTAAATGTTTTTAAGTAGTATTGTAATTATCAAGTAATTAAGTTTCTGTGGACTACTATTATTATTATTATGTTCTATAGAGATAGAGCTTATGATGGGACTCAAGACGGCATTAAACTTTGTTCTACAACATAGATATGACCTACAGTGTTATCTTCTTGAAGTTCACTCCTTCTAACTCTAGTATCTCTGATGTTTTATACATGAAAATTCATTAGTTAATTAGATCTTGAACAACTAACCATTGACCATTTCTTCTTCCATGGAACATATTTCTCTTGTGAATTACTCTTCTCTATTTAAATTCTTAAGTCCACCTTCTTTATGTCATTTTATTAGAGCTTTTTGCATATATTTTACCAAGTACTTTTTTTTCTGGTGCTGGGCATTGAACCCAGGGGAACTTTACCACTAAACTTGTTCCCCATTCTTTTTATCTATTTATTTTTATTTATTTTTTTATTTTTTTTTTGAGACAGTGTCTTGCCAAGTTGCTGAAGGTCTTGCTAAGTTGTTGAGGCTGCCCACAAACTAGTGATCCTACTGTCTCAGCCTCCCCAGTCCCTGGGATTACCAGCTTGTGACATCTTGCTAATCTAAGTACTTTTCACACACATCTCCAAATGTCATGTGAACAGCTGTGTTTGCATGCTCTCATACATAACCTAAGCTCAATGTGCTCAAAACAGATGATTTGATTTATTGAGTGGCTTTATTAGATCTGAGCAAAACTACTTTTAAAAATACAACCTCAATAAGCACAGACAGTGCAGCTAAAATTAAACCCAATGTATATGTCATATTTTCAGGAAACAGTTGTGTGGCATGAAAGAAGAGAAACTGCAGAGAAAATCACTATGTGGTGTTGAACTCACTGTAATGGGGAAGATTCATGAGCTGTAGAGCTCAGTAAAAGCAGACATTTAGAAACAAGTCCACTTAGAAATAAAATTAAAATATACTAAAATATGAAATCAAAGACTTTTTGGAAAATTATAAGAATTGAAATCAGCATAACCCAAAGAACCAAGGGTCTAATGTCTTCACTCATCTGTGGAGGTTGGAGATAGACCCTGGTCATTGAAAAAGGAGGTTAATTCTCATGTTTTAAATCCTGAAAAAGTGTAGTGACATACAACCTAAGGCATTCATAGAGATGTCTTGGGAAGGGGGTGGGGAGGGATGAAGGTGGGTAATTGAGGGGGCTCCTGGGAGTAAATCTAATTTTCGGAGCATATATATATATATATATATATATATATATAAAATATTGTTTCCTTAGAAGAAGCATGTTTGATTGTTCAACAAGTAAATTTCTTATTAAGATAAAAAATTAAAAAATAAATAAATAAAAAATTATAATCATTACCAAAAAAATATAATTGAGAATTTCAGGTACACATCACAACACACACATAAAAGAAAAACAAGGAATAATCAGCAAGATTAGACAGAGAAAATTATGAAATGTCTAAGATTTAAAAAATAAATTGTGCAACTTGAAAGCATTATTATATTACTTATAAAAATGGTGATTGAATTACCAATTGATGTCTTATAATAAGCAACGTGTAAGTACCAATTTTACTAGATCAATATTTAGTACAGAATAAGTTATAGAAATAGAGAAAATAGAAATACACCATTTGTTAATAAGTTCATTCATCTCTCTGAGGTCACTTCTGATTGAATGGTCCAAAAATTAATGAGATATATAAAACTAGAAAACATAATTCTTTAGATTGACCAAATTATTAAAGTTTTAAAGGCTGTTATATAATCAGAGAATGCCAATTTTTTGTGCTTGTGTAGCGTTTATAAAAATCAATGTCACGTATTAAGTACCAAATAAGACTTCAATAAATTTCCAAACAAAATTAATATCTAGAGATAATTTATAAACGCAATAAAAATTCATAATTATTGAAAACTATCTAATTAGATTCCTTTCACTCCACAGAAGTATAACACTAAAACTTTAAGAACCAAATCATTTCAATGAGATCCCAGAATTTATAAATCAAAAGAAATTTCCTCAAATAATTCTATTCCAGGATATAATTCACTCAAAATCAGTCTCATAGACGATACAAAGAAATTAAATAGAATCCAATAAACTCATCTATGGAAAACAATGCCATAACCAATAAATCTTAACAAAGCAAAGAAAAATAAATATGGTCTTATGGTATTAATTACAGAAATGCAAGGTTGATTCAATGCAACTGAATATCTAAAGATAATCCCTTATAAATTTCATATCTCAAAAATAAAAATTATCTTCAAAAAGAAATTAATGACTATTTCATTGAAAATTACCTACTATTTGATTAAATTTATTTCATGATAAATAATGATATTTTTGAAGTAAGTTGTTATAAGTTATGAATAAATTTAGGATTAATAATTTTGTTCTAAACTGTTGCACACACTTACCATCAACCTGGGTATTGTTCCCAGCGAAACTATATAAGTTGATTTTTATTTTTACCCTACACTAAAATAGATTCCAAATAAAAACGTTTTAAATATTTAAAACATTACTAAACATTGAGTCTGTTTTTGTACGCATGTTGGACAGTTTACTAAGATGCACTCTTTTTTTTTTTAAGAGAGAGGGACAGTGAGAGAGAGAGAGAAATATTTTTTTATTTAGTTTTTCATGTGGCTTTCCTTGCATGGACTTTTCGTTGTGTACGTGGGGCTGGGATTTGAACTCGCGTCCTCACACATGCCTAGCAAGCACTGTAACCGCCAAGCCACCACTCCAGCCCCAAGATGCACTGTTATGTGGATAGAGAGAGCTGCAGAAACAGATATATACTATGCTTCCATTCCTAGATTTTTGAAAACTCTCAGTGAATGTACTCACTAATGATGTTATGTATTTAGATACATGGTATATTTATGGATATAGTCAAAGTCTTCCAGAGTTGGCAGTGGCTGAGGAACAAGTGTGGGCGTGAGGCAAGAAATTGCCCTTTTCATAATGCATCTTTTCAAACCTCATGACATTTCATCACAAGCACATGCTGGCTTCTGTTATAATATTTGTACTGTGTATTTTTTTTGCATAAGCATTACACAAACAAAGTGGAATAAAATTGCCAAACCGTAAATTGGCGCTAGCACTTGCTTGATTTTTGCATCAAGTGAACATGCTCTCTGCTTCCAACACATGCCAGGTGGTTGCGTAAAAAGCCACTCAGCTGAAAGTGGTGACCAGTTAAATCACACTTAAAAGGGGTGCATGCCCACGTGAGCTTGGTCCCCTCTCTCTATCAGTTTACCAGTCTTACAACATATATGTCTTACAACATATATGGTAAAATTCACCTGAATTTACATGTTTTCATTATGAAAATCATTTAAAACTTCAAAATGTGATTGGATTTATATAAACCCAATAATGGAACAAAATAAGAAATCATTAAATATAGTAAAAAAATAGCTTGAAGTGATGTTTTCCAAGTAATCAAGAAAGCATATAAAAATGAAATTAAAAAAAACTCAACAAAATTCACTTCAGGCAGCATCTTATACAAAGCCATGGCGATAAAGGACATTAAATTTTAGAGTGTCACTGGCAACGTGTTTCTAGAAAGATATAGATAACCACTCTCTGGACTGAAAATTTAAATTTAAAATGCTAGGAACATGAAAATAGCATTTGGTAACATCAGGGTTCATTCAGTCTTTAAAAAGCCTCCTTGACAGGGGAGATTATCATGATAAGGGATGTAGCACTTCTGTATCAAACCACCAATAAACAAAGAAAAAGGAGACAAGGATCCCAAAGAGCAAGTTTCTACTGGTAGCATTTATCCTAAGAACGATGTAGTTATTTCGGATGTCCTCTTTAAATTTTGTTTTTATGCCAGGGATTGACCCCAGGGTTGCTTAACCACTGAGCAACATTCCCAACATTTTTCTCTCTTATTTTTTATTTTGAAACAGAGTCTTGCTAAGTTGCTTAGGACCTTGCTAAGTTGCTGAGTCTGGCTTTGAATTCACTATCCTCCTACCTCAACCTCCTGAGCTGCTGGTGGTATAGGCACACGCCACCACTCCCAGCTCTTGTTTAAAAGTTAAAACCTTCCAAGACATTACAACACCCACTTTCACAAAAGAACCTTTTTTCTTTTTTGGAAATAAAGTGCTAATACACTTACAAAATACTTCTCTACTGAAATTGAAATATGTTCAAAACTGGTTTTGCATCTTCTGTTCTTTCTCCCTCCCCACCACTCTCCTTCTCTCTCATCCTTTTTTCTTTTCTTAGGAGTTTGATCTTAACCCACCCTCTCCTTAGGAATCCCTGCTATCTTTATTGTGTGCACCAAGGATGCCTGGATGTTTATACATAAATTTGTAGCATCATAGTAGAATAGCATATTGTATATTCAAAATTTTAAATATGCATATAATGTTAACATATGTGTACAGTTTGTCCTTCTCTGATATTAAACTCATCTTGACTCCCTTATTTCCTGTTGAAAAAAAGTTATTTCTTTAAACGGTCTATAAGAAATTCATAAGCTGGCCCTATCAATATTTCTTGTATGATCCTTGTTTCTTCTCTCCTCTGTATAACAGATGTCAATTGTGATTTCTTGAACAGGTCATGCTTTCACATGATTTTTTTCTTTGTTTTTGGAAAATACTGCTCAACTCTTTCTAAAAACCCAGTTAAAAAAACCACTCTATGCATCATTACTGCCAGACAAGAAAAAAAATACCAATAGTTTCAGGGTGTAATTACACACATAACTCCTTTTTCACTGCCAAGTTAGTCTCATACAGTTACACAAAAACATATTTGACAATCAATTAATCCCTTGGGCAGTTTGACTCCTTTAGTGATAAGACAATATTATAACTAAAAGCACAAACTTTTACTGATGAGGATAAACCTGTTCCAAATACTTATGCTACTACTATAGATAACTGAATCACTATCTGGAGGTCTCTCCATATCCATAAAGTGATAATGTAATCAAATGCATGAGTTTAATGTTAGGAAATACATGTAAAATGCACTGTTCAATGTCTAATTTTTCCTCAAATGCCAGTTGTTGGATTGTTCCCTTCTGAAGAATCGGAAGTGTGTTTTATTATTTTGTATGCGTGTGCCTTTGACACATTTCTTGGCACATACTGACTACAAAATAAATACTGAATGTAGAACGAAAGATGGCATGATATCATTCTGTCCCAAACTCCTTTCATTACTAAATGCTGGACAGCATAGACACCCGGATGTTTGCTATTTGAACTCCTTTAACCAGCTTGATTTTATGTTCTGCTGAGTTGAGTTTCATGACATCTCACATTGTGAATGAGGCAAGGCTTATGCCAAGATATACAATGTCAAAACACTGTTGCTCTTTTCAATTCCAATATTACACTAGCCTTTCTGACCTGAATTTCAAACAGGCTTCAGAAAAGAAAAATATCTAAAGAGCTCAGATACTTGCAATCCTTCTGCAAACAGTGTTTGTATTTTTTAATACATGGGGTGAAGAAAGTGCAAATCTTTTAGAAAATTGTATGCATTTTTGCAGTAGTCTGTGAAAACATTTGAGTGGAGTCCACATCCTAGAATGTAAAAGATGCATAAACTAGTCAATCCATACTGCTGCATGCATATCACTTGGAAAGCAAACTTGCTATCAGTAGGAATTTTAAAATTAACATTATAAATAAGAAGCAAGTGAAAATGGTATAAGTTACCCCAGAGGTTCCATTTGGACAGTAAGTCATATCAGCATTTCATTAATCAGTACCTTCTTTCTGAACCTCCTTCTTCTTTCTACTTGAAAATCTTAGTAATTGACATTGTTTCCTCACTATCTTCTGCTTGTGTTGAGCTACCTTTGAGAATTATTCTGCATGTAGGCAATTTCAGCTACATAAAGGCAATAGCAAATCAGAAACATCATTTTATTTGTGATTTATTAATAATATTTAAAATGTTATATGTTTGTAAGATATACATCTGTACCTCTAACATGTGTCTTGTGTTCATGTCTATGTATACGGTCATAATATGATGTCTTGATCTGAAAATTTTACATTAACTGCTGACATTCTTAATATGCTGCAGTGCGGTGTATTAACATCATTGTTTTCAAGCAGTAATGTGTTTCAGAAATACTGGTGTGAGATTCTATGTTTAGCAATTCTCTAACCACTATCCATTTGGTGCTAATGCATTAAAATAGTCATCTAGCCCAAAACAGTTCATTGTATTGAAATATCTATTGTAGTATTTATAGGAAGGATTAAATCTGAAATCACTCCAGTCATTACACATTTAAGCACCTTTTGTGGAATAAGACAACCAATCCCTGCCCTGTTTTAGAAGATTTGTATCTTTATCTTTAAACAAATTTACATGTAAGTAATCTCTGCTTTTCATT
>PVKS010047124.1:0-12966 GCA_004027875.1 Aplodontia rufa | reverse complement strand
AAACTGATGGGGAACATTTTATTTTTAATGTTACAATTTTTCTCCAGTTTGGACTGGGCATTTCTTTATGCCTTGTTATTTTCAATCTTTGTCAGTCAATGCTGTTCCATCTCTAACAAACTTATCTCTAGAAAGAGATTCATTTGGGGCTGGAGCGGTGGCTCGGTGGTTATGGTGCTTGCTGGCATGCGCAATTACATGAGTTCAAACCCAAGCACCCACGTACACAACTAAGTGTCAGAGCAAGGAAAGCCATGTGAAAAACTCAATAAAAATTGATTCTCTCTCTCAAAAAAAACCAAAAAAACAAAAAAACAAAAAAAAAAACCAATGGTCTCAATAGAAATGTGAGGTCCTTTTTGTAAGAAAGAAGAAGACGAATACTAGAAATAATCTAGCACGTTCTTCTACCCCTTCTTATAAAATGGTTCCCACATTCGTTCAACTGATTATATTCTTGGTCAGGTAGTGTTTCCCTTGACCAAAAGAATAAACAAAAAACAGTGTCTTTTTTATCTTTCATTTTCAGTTTCCAGAACAGGGACTAAGTAGGGGAACTCTGAATAAATGTTCGTTAGTAAAGGAGAATTTGGATCACCTGCAATGTACCAGTATGTGAAAAATAATCTCTGGTTCTTAATTAAAAGACGACAGCCAGGCATGGTTGTGCATGCCTGTAATCCAGTAACTCAAGAGGCCTAGGCAGGATTCCAAATTGAAGGATAGCCTCAGCAACTTAGTGAGGCCCTGTCTTAAAATTTAAAAAAAAAAAAAAAACAATGGGGCTGTGGACGTAGCTCAATGGTAAAGTATCCCTGGGTTCAATCCCTAGTACCAGAAACAAAACAAAACAAAAACAAAATAAGCTAAAAAGAACCTGCTTCTATCCCATTTCATGAAAAAAAAAATAGAAAATCAGCTTAGAAATATTAAGTCACACATGTCCAAGCTAGAGCTTGGACTTAAAGAAAGCACTGCCTGGCTCTAAAGTCAGAGTCTTTCTGCTTGGTGGGGCCCCACCCTCTGTTGCCAGGGTTTCCTTCCCCACCACAATGCTGACTGTGCCAGGGAAGTACCAGGGGTTTTTAAACTTTGATTTCATGACTGCGACCATGACCACTGCAGTGGGCAAGATGATTGGTGCTTTGGGCTCTTGAAGGTGAAAGCTTGGTATATCTCTTTTTTCTTAGTGCATATTAATAGTACAGAATAGTGGGTTCCATTGTGGCATATTCATATTGTGCATAACATATTTTTACCAACTTCAACTCCCCAATACTTACCATATTATCCCCTCTTTCCTCCCTGGTTTCCTTCCTCTTCTTTAATTGTCTCCCCACTTCTGTTTTCATACCATCCTCTCTCTCTCTCTCTCTCTCTCTCTCTCCCTCCCTTTTGACCTACATTTCCCTGATGGCTACCGATTTTGGACTTCTTTTCATATAATCATAGGTAATTTGTGCTTCTTTTGAGGTGTATCTATTTGGTTCATTTGCCCATTTATTGATTTGGTTGGTTGTTTTTGGTGTTGAGTTGTTTAGATCTTTACAGATTCTGGGTGTTAATCCTCTGTTGGAAGAGCAGTTGGCAAAGATTTTCTCCCTTTATGTAAGCTTCTCTTGGTGTGTGATTCCCTTTGCTGTGCAACAGCTGTTTAATTTGATACCACCCTTTTATCTGTACTCAGTATTATTTTCTAAGCAACAGGTTTCCTGTTCAGGAAGCCATTATCTGTGACTATATGTTAAAGTATTTACCCTGCTTTTTTTTTCTAGCAGTTGTAAAGTTTTTAGTCTTATACCTATGACTTTCAATCCATTTTGAGTTGACTTTAAAACATGGTGAGAGATAGGAATCTGGTTTCATTCTTCTATATATGGATACTGTTTCCCCATCACCATTTGTTAAAGAGTCATCTTTTCTCCAAAATATATCTTTGGTTTTTTTTTTCCCCAGGGATTCACATTCCCAGCTCTTCTTTTCTTTTCTATTTTAATTTTTTTGAGGCAATATCCCACTAAGTTGCTTAGAGCCTTGTTAAGCTGCTGAGGCTGGTTTTCAATTTGAGATCCTCCCACCTCAGCCTCCTGAGCCACTGGGATTACAGGCATGCATCACTGTACCTGGCATGTTTTGGGTACTTTTGTCATGAATCAGTTATATGGATTCATCTTTCTGTGTTCTGTTCTGTTCTTTGGTCTGCATGTCTCTTTATGCCAGTACCATGTTGTGTTTGTTACTATGGCTTTGTAATATAAATCGAAATCAGGTATTGTGATGCTGCCAGCATTTCTATTTTATCAGGAGTGATTTTTCTCTTCTGTTTTTTTTTTCATATTAGTTTTATATTTTTTTTCTAGTTACTGTGAAGAAAGTCATGATATTTTGACCAAATTTATATTGAATCTGTAGATTGTTTTTGGTTATAACCATTTAAAAATATTAATTATGCTCATCCATGAACATGGGAAATCTTTCCATCTGCTAGTGTCTTCTTCAATTTCTTTTTACAGTATTCTGTAATTTTCCTAGTACAGATCTTTCAACTCATTAATTAGAGCTATTCCTAGGTAGTCAATGGTCATGCCACCCTGAGAGTGCCTGATCTTTTCTGTTCTTGGAAGCTAAGCAGGTTGGCCATGCTAAATTCTTGAATGGGAGATTTATTCCTAGGTTTGTCTATTTATTTATTTATTGAGGTGATTGTGAATAGAAATAAATTGCCTGGTTTCTTTCTTAGCAGATTCATTATTGGTATATAGAAAAGCTATTGATTTTTGTATATTAATTCTGTATTCTGCTACATTGTTGAATTTATTTGTCAAATCTAGAAGTCTTCTGGTGGAGCCTTTAGAATCTGCTAAGCATAGGATCATGTCATCTGCAAATAGGGATAAATTGACATCTTCCTTTCCTATTTGAATGCCTTTTATTGCCTAATTGCTCTGCTTAAAATGTCAAGTACTATGCTGAATAAATCTGATGAAAGCAAATATCTTTGTCTTGTTCTAGATTCGAAAGGAAATGCTTTCAGTTTTTCCACTTCAATAAAATGTTGGCTATGGGGCATGGTGGTGATAGCTGGAGTGATGGCTCTGTGATCACGGCAGCTGCCGGCATGTATGAGTACTCAAGTTCAAGCCCCAGCACCACATACACAATGAAATCTTGGAGCAATGAAAGCTCCATGAAAAATTAAATAAAATTGATTCTCTCTCCCTCTTTTTCTGCCTCTCACTATACCTCTCTCATTAAAAAAAAAAATTGTTGGCTATGTGTTTGTCATAGATTGCCTTTTTTATGTTGAGGTAAGTTCCTTTTATATATAGTTTCTTCAGTGTTTTTAACATGAAGGGCTGTTGAGTTTGTCAAAGCTTTTTCTACATCTATTGAGATAATTATGTAATTTTGTACTTGATTCTATGTAGCCTATATATTGATATGCACATAAATTTATTGTGATTTATTTATGGATTTGTATGTGTTTAACTATCCTTGCATCCCTAGAATGAAACCAAATGATCATGATATATTATCTTTTTAATCATGTTGTTGAATAAAGTCCATAAGAATTTGATAAAGGATTTTGTATTCATGTTCATCAATTTTATTGGTCTGTGATTATTTTTCCTTTACCTGGTTTTGATATCAGGGTAATACTAGCTTTGCAGAATGTGTTTGGAACCATTCTCTCCCTTTCTTCATGGAATATTTTGAAGAGCATTATTATTGATTTCTCATTAAAGATTTAGTAAAATTCAGCTAAGAATCCACTTAGTCTTTGGCATCTCTTTGTTAGGAGACTTTATATTACTGCTTCAATTCCATTGCTTGCTAGAGCTCTTTTAAAGTTTTCTATAACCTCTTGGTGCATATTTAGTAGATTGTATGTGTCAAGGAATTTATCCATTTATTCCAGATTTTCCAACTTATTGGAATATAAGTTTTGAAATAGTGCCTAATGATCTTCTGAATTTCAGTAATATCTGTGGTAATATCCCCCTTTTCAACCCTAATTTAATTTAGCTCTTCTCTCTTTCTTTTGGTTGGTTTGTCTAAAGGTTTATTAATCTTGTTTATATTTTCAAAAATCAACTATTTCATTGATACTTTGCATTACTCTTTTATTCTCCATTTCATTAATTTCAATTCTAATATTTATTGTTTCACTTCTTCTACAGGTTTGTTCTTGTTTTTCTAAGACCTTGAGATGCACCATTAGGTTGTTTGAGATCTTTTGATTTTTCTTTTATGTGGGCACTCATAAGCTATAAATTTATTAGAACTATCTTCTCTGTCTCCCACAGATTATGATATGTTTTTAAATTTATTCCCTGATTTCTTTGATGACCCACTCACCATTCAAAATTGTATTATTCAGAACTATGGAAATGACTCAGTGGTAGAGTGCTTGCCTCACATGTGTTAGGCCCTAAGTTTGATTCCCAGCACCACACAAAAAAATTAGTGTATTTTTCAGTCTTCATGTGCTTCCATAGTTTCTGTATATTTCTGATTTCATTATATTATGATCAGATAAGATGCAAAGAATAAACTCAATTTTTTGTATTTGCTAAGATTTGTTTTATGGTCTAATATATGGTCTATTTTGGATAACATTCCATGAATAGCTGAACAGAAAGTATATGTAGCTATTATTGGATGAAGTCCATGTGATTTATAACATAGTTTAACTCTGTAGTATTTTTATTAATTTTATGTCTGAATGACCAACTTATTAGTAAGAATGGTATATTGAAGTGACCAATATAATTGTATTGGAATCTATGTGTCCCTTTATATCAAGTAATTTTTTATGAAATTGGATGCACTGATGATTGGGGCATAAATATTCATAATTCTTATATCTTCTCATATTTTTGCCTTTATCATTATCAATATGTAGTGACCATTTTTGTCTCTTCTGTTTATGGCTTAAAGTCTGCTCCAGTAGATAGGAGAATAACTACTCCAGCTTGCTTTTAGATTCCATTTGCATGGCATGTCATTTTTCATCCTTTCATTTTAACTCTGTGAATATCTTTACTAGTGAGGTGTGTTTCTTATAGACAATATACATTGCGATCATTTGAGTCTTATTTTTAATCCAATCTGGTAGTCTTTCTTTTAATTAAAGAATTAAAAACATTTATATTCAGTATTATTATAGAGAGGTATGTATTCATTCCTGTCATTTTGTTTTATTTCTTTTTTTTTAAGAGAGAAGGACAGAGAGAGACAGACACAGAGAGAATCAATTTTTTATTGAGTTTTTCACATGGCTTTTGTGGCTCTGACACTTACCTGTGTACATGGGTGCTGTGGTTTGAACCCATGTACTCGAGCCCCATTTTGTTTTATTTCTAATGTCTGATTCATTTCCAATTCTCATTTGCTTATTTACTCTTCTAATAAGATTTGTTTTTTCTCATGTTTTCTCAGCTGCTTTTATGTTTTGTGTGTGGGATTCCTTTAGCTATCTTCTGCCATTCTGGCTTATTAGTCATGAATTCCTTTCATTTACACTTATCTTGGAAGACTTTCTTTTTCAATTCTTAACCATGGCTTTGTTGGATATTGCAATATAGATAATAAGTTATTTTCTTTTCATGACTTGAAATCCATTATTACATGCCCTCCTTAACTTTAGAGTTTCCACTAAGTGATCTGCTGTTGTTCTGGTAGATTTGCCTTTGTAAATGACTATTATTTCACTGAAAATATTTTCTGTGCCATTGTTCTGTTCCTGCACTTCTTCCTTTGGACCAATGAATTTTAAATGTAGTCTTTTAATGTTATCCCAGAGCTCTTATATATTCTTTCCAGGTTTTTTTTTTTCTGTTCGAAGCTGTAGTTAATCTACCTTGTCTTCAAGACATGATATTCTCTTTTGCTTGATATATTCTATGAGAAACATTGTCCTAACTTTTTTATTTGACTAATTCTATCTTTCATTTCCAAGATTTCCATTTGGTTCCTTTTCAGAATCTCTGCCTTTATCAAAATACTCTTTCATATCCCAAATTATCTACCTTAATTCATTTTTTAGTCCTTCTTTCAATTCATTAATAATTTTAACCTTTTTTTTTATTCTTTGGCATTTCTTCCATTCTCATGTTTATTGATTCAGTTTGGGGGAGCTTTGAACTTTTGGAGATACTTTAGTACATTTTGTCATGTTATCTGTGTTCATATGCTGAAATTTGCTCTTCTGTTTGGATGGATATCTCTACCACTTTTGTATGAAGATATTTTTAGTGAGCTACTTTCTCTTTATCTCAGTCCCAAAGCATGCACTCAATGTGTTCCAAAAGCTGTGTTCAAAGTGCTATATTAAATCCATGACACTACTTTGAGAGGAGACAATAACTATCAGTAACCTTTTCAGCTTAAAAGCAAACCATATATCAGCATACAATAAAAACTTACTGAAAATGTTCTCTATAGCCCCAAAGAGAAGTAGGGAACAATTTACAGAATAGCCTTTAAAAAAGTAATAAAGAAAGTAAAATTCATATTAAGCTCTATAAAAAACAGAAAGGAAAGGAATTAAAGGGAAAAGGAACCAAAACACTTTAAGAATGTTGAGGAGAGATAAGAGACAAGATGAAACACTATATGGGAAAGAAAGAAAAAAGAGAAGGGTAGGAAATAAAACATTAAAGAGAAAATTAAAATGTAGCCAGTGAATTTTTAAAAATTTATAAAATGAAATAAAAGTATGAGATAACAAGTAGTGACAGGAAACCAAAACAACACAGAAAACAATATAATTGAAATCAAAGGCAAGCATGAAAAGACTAAAAGCCCTCCTTGCTGAAGTGTTTAAGATGCAGAAATTTCTGTTGTGTACTTCCAGTTTTGAAATCCACCAGGTATCCAGGATATGGCCTACATCCATACCTCTGAAATTATCCTCTGATTGACTCTGGATAAGGAGGCCATGACTGATTCGTTTGGTTCCATGTTGGCATAGGAATCTGTGTATCTATGTTTTTCCCATGTGTAGATCATTCTCTGGCTTCAAAAACTGCTCGAATCTCAGTCACCATCATCTATTCTCCCAGTCTTTACCCTGCCCTCCTTTGATGTGAATCTTGGCTTCCCTGGATATTCAATTGCAGTCTTGTGAGCTGGGGGAAGGGGGTCTCTCATTGACTGTACCAGGGCATCCCTAGCCCAGTAGCCAGATCCCTCCCTGGCCAGTGGTGGTTTAATTTACTCTCCGGGGATTTAATGATACATGGGAAAAAACACTGTGCCCCAGGATAATCGTGAAGACTTCACCCCACCACCCTCTAGCAAGGATCTAGGTGGCTCTGGAAACTACAGATTGCCTGGGAAGCTGTGGACTCCCTAGTACTTCAGAGAGCCTTGGTACATACGTTTTATTCAACACGCACTCAATCCTTCCCCATTTGATGCCACACTTTACTGCCTTCTCCAATAATTCTTG
The DNA here is from genome assembly GCA_004027875.1 of Aplodontia rufa. Taxonomy (NCBI): domain Eukaryota; kingdom Metazoa; phylum Chordata; class Mammalia; order Rodentia; family Aplodontiidae; genus Aplodontia; species Aplodontia rufa. The sequence goes on along the minus strand of PVKS010047124.1, from coordinate 5,510 downwards.
CACTCTATTCCAAGCCCTGCTTTAGGTCCAGCTGAGAAGACCACAGTTTTCCCTGTCTCCTGTCTTGCTGACTTCATTTCTATGTAGTTTTGTACCTGGACCAATAAGGGTGATGTATGCAGAATCCATTTTTACCCAACATTTCTGCCTCACTTAATCAGACTCTGATTAATGTCCTTGGCCCTTGCCATTACCATGGACACAAAAACACAGATCCCAGTAACTTCCTCCTCTCCATTTTGATACTGCTTTAAAATAGCTTACTATATAAAATCGAATCCCCCAAATCTAGTAATTTATCATATTCTAGTTCCATTAATAAAACACAAATTATTTCCAAATGGACATAACCACGTAATTAAATCTTTAAAAACACAAACATAAAGCATTTTATATGCTTAGTAAACAATTTAATTCCCAATAAAGTTTCCTACTGATCTATGTTACATATAATACCACACTATGTTGCCTGTCACACAGAGAAATTCTTAAATACTTGTAGCTTATAACTACATAACTAGAATCAGTAGCAAATCAAGATTAGAGTATAAAATCTTTGGAAGCATGGACTAGCTGCATTCCCTATTCTCTGACCTGAACCTCCCATGCATCATATCAGCTATCATTTATTTCTCAGGTTGATACACACAGAATAACAAAATCCAGTTAGTGAACCATGCCCAGCTCTAAATGTTCTTTGCCTTCTCTCCAAAATGCTTATTTTCAAGAAACCAATTACATTTAGGAGAATAGAATTTTGCTCATGTTTGAATCCTATATTTTCTGACCAAGGAGGTGGTAATAAAGAGCAAAAATTTTCAACCATAATAGCAGCCACCCAGTCAAGGGTAGGCATTTCTCATTTTCCTCAGGGAGTACATCAAGTATCCTGCCATAATCTTAACATTAAATAAAATTAGGAGGGCATTGATTTCAACTAAGCTCCTGCACTAACCCTCCCCACCAAACCAGACCAAAAATTAAAATGGAGTCACTATACTAACATTCCCTGTCACCAAAACACAGAATGTAAGTTGTTATCTGACCTTCCAAGAAATCAAGAGAGAGAAGCTCAATTTCCTAAATAGGCCAGTTTCAGTCAATTCCCTCTGATTCAATCCTTAACAAAAACAAAAGCAACCTAATGTTAACCCATCAGTTATTTTTCGGTCATTTTGCTTCCCTGTTCCCATCTTGCAAGGAAAATAACTTTAGAGAGAGAGAGAATCAATTTTAGTTTTCCATGTGCATTTCGTTGAGAGAGAGAGAGAGAGAGAATCAATTTTAGTTTTCCATGTGCATTTCGTTGAGAGAGAGAGAGAGAATCAATTTTAGTTTTCCATGTGCATTGCGTTGCTGTGACACTTCATTGTGTACATGGTGCTGGGGTTTAAGCCCATGTACTTGCACATCCCAGGCAATCTCTGTAACTCCTGAGCCACTACTCCAGCCAAGGAAAATAACTTTTAAGTGACCAAATTACTCTTTGTTTTTAGTTTCTGCTTTCTTCAGTCCTTTTCTGTCTATTAAACCAAACTTCTCTGTTCAACTCATGGGAATACTTATTTTGCTCTATGGAAAAATTGTTGCCTGATTCAAGCATTGTAAATAAAGCCAATTAAGATATTTAAATTGTAATTTTGTCTTTTGACATCAATAAGTCTTTGATCATATTCAACAAGAGACATGCACAACAGAAACACAGAGTGGGACACACATTCCAGGACCTTTCAAGGGACTAGAACCTAGAACAGATCTGACAATCCTAAAAGAATATTAAAACATAAAAACTGTTCTTTTTTAATTAAATTCAAGAAAGATGTATTGAAGGGCTGAAGCAGTGGTTCAGTGGTTATGGCGCTTGCCTGGCATGCGCGAGTACAAGGGTTCAAACCCCAGCACCACGTACACAATGAATTCTTGGAGCAATGAAAACCATGTGAAAAACTAAATAAAATTGATTCTCTTTCTCTCTCTCTCTCTCTCTCTCTCTCTCTGTCCCTCTCTCTTTAAAAAAAGAAAGAACGAAAGAAAGATGTGTTGAGTGTTCTACTACACAATGGGAATAAAAGTAGGTAACTGGGACACAGACAAATAAGACACACTGCCCATCCTCATCAAGTTTACAAAATACAGAGAGAAATGGTGATAAAAACAATCAACAGATGCATATCACACTGTGGTATGACTTGTACGGATAGAAATAATAATAATATAATTCAAATACAAACATAAGAGTGGCTGATATTTGTGAGTGCTTACTGTGAGCTCTTAAGTACATCATCTCATTTATTCCTCATAGTAACCTATAAGGTAGATGTTACACTCTCCATTTTGCAAACAAGAAAATGCTATTGGGATGAGCAGAAGGAAATAAATTCTGCTTTCAGGCATTGAGAAAGGCTTCACTTAGGAAGTAACATTTGTTGGGATCATCAAATCAGGTTTGTGTACAGCCCCCAGAAGGCAGCAATAGAATTTCATAATAAAGTCACTAATAGAAATTACATACTGGGGGATTTCCAATAAAATTGCTAATGGGGAAATTGCCTATATTCAATGACTAAATAAGTTGTTCTGGGTCATTAAAATTGTATTATGCATATGCTGAGGTAGGGATTGGCTAATACAGTACAGAAAGCTGCTAATCTGATCACTAGACCATGTTCTGTAAATTTGTTCAGGGATGAGCCAAAGTTAAAAGTAGAAATCCAGCTGTAAATAAGGAAATAATTGGACTGCATGAATCAGTTGATGGGAGTCTATGGCCAGCTGGAAACTTTTTAAAAATTTATTTTTCATGAAATATTTCATATATTCTTAAAAGCAGGTCTAGTGAACAGCTAAGATACAAAGAATAGCTAAGTGAATATTCATGTGCCCCAAACCAGCTTAAAAATAGAAAATTACTAATTCTGATAAAGCTATTGAGACTTTCCCCCTTATTTTTTTTCATTTCCCTCCTTCCACCAAGAATCATGGCTCTTGAAAATAGCATTATTGTCTATGTGTAGACCGCAAAAATAAAAATTACTCATTTGTATATTTGAATTTTATAGAATTGGAATTATACTCAGAGTATTCCTTTATGATTTGCTCTCTTCACTCCCCATTGTTTTCAATTCATGTCCATGCTGACACATTTAGTTGTCTTCAAAAATCTTTACTACTGTAGAATATGCAATTTATTGATCAGTTCTCCTGTTGATGGACATTTAGCTGAACATTTGAGTGGACATGGTATGAATATTCTTATACATTGTACACATGAGCAAGAACTTCTCTACAATACAGACCTACAAATGAAACTACTAGGTAATATAATATACTTTTCTTTACATTTAAAAAAATTGTGCATCTGAGTGTAGCATCACTAATACATAGAGGAAGGTACCAAAACACAGTTAAATAGAAGTAATATCTTCTAGTGTTCTATAGTACAGTATAATTCACAATCACCTAAAATATATTTTATGAATAACTGTAAAACAGGAGCTCAAGGCTCCAAACACAAAGTAATGATAAGGAGAAAGAAATATCAATTACCTTGTTTGTTCAGTACATACATATATATACACACATATATATACACATGTGCATATGTTTATATATAATGCAAATTTTCACATTGCATTCCATAAATATGTACAGCAAAAGTAAAATTAATGCCAAATAATTTTCCAAAGTGATGTATGATTTACAATCCACAAGATCTATGTGTCATATTCTCACCAATGCTAACTAGTGTTCTCAACATTGTAAATCTGATGGGTGTAAGATGCTAATTCATTACCATTTTCCTGATTACTAATGAGGTTGAATATTTATTTCCCTTATATGCTTGTAAGCATAAAGCTTCTATGATGTGTCTTTTTTTACACTGTGCCCATTTCTCAGTTTTTCTCTGTCTTCTGAGAAACCTAATCTTTTAATGTGATAAAATTCATTACTTTTTAATCTATGTCTGAATTGTTTACAAACACAACCCAACCATGAGGTAAGTAAAGATTTTATCCTATATTCTTATTTAAAAGTTTAGATTTATTTTCACTTTTCAACTGTGAATTACCTAAAATAGACTTGCTCAGAGTATAGGCTAGTGTTCCAGTTCTCCTTGTTTTCCACAGAGACAGCCCATTGGGTCAACATCATTGACTGTGTGACCCATTTCCCCCTTTGATGTACCGTGACAGCTCTGTATACACTAGGCTGCTGTAAATGAGTGAGTCTGTTTCTGGATCTCCATTCTGTCTAGGTCTTTGCCTGTCCATTCTGTCTTTGCCCAAATATAGAGCTAGTATCAAACTTTATAATACTCTCTTCAGCTGGAGAGTTAAGTTGCTCCATGTTTTTCCCTTTTCAGGATGTTCCTAGTTGTTATTTGCCCTTTTCTCTTTCATACACACTTTGTTTCATAAATAATTTCATTGATATTTTAACAGCTCAACTGTGGGAGACCTGGTCACCATATCTAGAAAATGTCATGCCTCATTTACTTAGGTCTTCTTTTTCAGTGGTAGTTTAAAATTTCAGTGAAATTTCTACACAAAAGACTTGGACATCCTTTGTTTAAATTTATTCCTTAGTATCATTTTTGTTGCTATTTTAAAATATATTGTACTTAAAGTTAACACTATTAACTATTGATTGTTATTATATAGCAGAGCAATTGAATTTTTAATATTGATCCTGTCTCTAGTAATCTTATTAAAAATCTCCTAGTTGGTCTGCGAGCATATTATGTTAGTATATATTGGGTATTTTATTTGCATATTTCTCATTTCATCTCTGAATAATCAGTTTTGTTTATTTATTTTCGTTCATGTCAACTTTTATTTACTTTTCTTTCATTATACTAGTGGCTAGAGCTTCTAGTACAATGCAAATAAAAATAAAAACATTTTTCTACATCATTAGCTATAAGGGAAATGCAAATCAAAACTTCAATGAGATACCACCTCACTCCTTTTAGAGTGGCAAAAATGAAAAATTCTAACAACAACAGATGCTGGAGGGGCTGTGGGAAAAGAGGAACACTGTTACACTGCTGGTGGGACTGCAAACTGGTTCAGCCACTATGGAAAGCAGTGTGGAGAATCCTCAAAAAACTAAGGATGGAACCACTTTACGACCCAGTTATCCCACTCCTGGGTATTTTCCCAAAAGAGTTAGAATCAGCATATTATAGTGATGTGGCTTCCTCAATGTTTCTAGCAGCTCAATTTACTATAGTTAGACTATGGAACCAACCCAGATGCCCCTCATTCGATGAGTGTATACAAAAACTTTGGTACTTATACACAATGGAATTCTATTCGGCCATTAGAAAAGACGATATTATGGCTTTTGCAGCCAAATGGATGGAGATGGAAGGAATTATGCTCAGTGAAGTATCCCAATCTCAGAGACTCAAGGGCCGAATGGTATCTATCATCTGTGGAAGCTAGAATACATGGGGAAGCAATGTTAGATGGCTAAGCTAACAATAACTTCAAATTGTATGATTCTCA
>PVKS010047123.1:0-12985 GCA_004027875.1 Aplodontia rufa | reverse complement strand
TTCTTGAGGAACTTGTGAAAAGCTTCTTGGCTCTTCTACCAGTTGTGCCATCTGCCAGGATAGATCAGGGTCTTGCTGACCACATGTGGCTTCACTTGGAAGCATCAGGGACATCTCCCTGCCCAATGACCTTCCTGTTTTAGCATGCATGCTAGGTGGCTTTCTGTTCTCTAGGGTCACTTGATCCCCCTGGTTGGGAGGTCATGTTACTGAAAGTTGCCAAGCCTGTAGATAAGTCCCATTGTCCCCTGAGTTTTGTCTGACCAAACAGGGCAAGGACCAAAATATTGACTTTTCCCTTAACCCTTTAACTCCCTTAACTTTGGTAATCTGGTTTTGGTATTAAACATCCAGCCAGTTTTACCAGTCTTAAAATGGGAGTAGTCTCTCTGAATATACATTAAGGAAACTGTTAATGATCAGAAAAAGCCTTAGTATAAGCAAACAGATATAAGTCAGGCTTTCATATGGCAGTATGGTTCTATGTCAGATACAATACAGAAAAGAGAGTACTTATTGATTACCTTGCCTGTAAACCTATATAAACTTTTTATCTTATCAATTTTTATATAGTTTAAATACTTATTTGACCTTAAGAGAAATCTTAAATAACTTTAACTGATTGTGCTAATTATATTTATCTTAATAATATGCAGCCTTTTGAGATTTGACCTCTACAAACCTTCTGCAATGTGGCACTTACTCAAAACAGTTGAAAAATATAAAATGAAATTGCCAAGAGAAACAGTGTCAGTGATCAAAGGCTGATATATGAATGCAGCCCTTTAATGATAAAATCTCTATGCATTTAAAACAAATGTAAGTGGGGCTGCACCGGTGGCTCAGCGGTTTCGGTGCTTGCCTGGCAAGCACGAGGACCCAGGTTCAAACCCCAGCACTACGTACACAACTGAGTCTTGGAGCATCTAAGGCCATGTGAAAAACTAAATAAAATTGTTTCTCTCTGTCACTGTGTCTCTCACTATCCCTCTCTCTTTAAAAAAAAAAAATGTAAGTCAGGTTTAAGGTGAACATTATTTAAAAGACAGCACTTGCTTGTCTGCCTTAAATTATGTAACACATATAGAGGAAAGCTCAAAAATGTAGTTTTGAGATGTATATGTATCTTTAGTCATATAGGTCTAGAATATCTTGAAATAACAGTTGCTTATTTAATCAGTCATAGAACAATCATTTAAGACTTTAAAGCAGGTACAAATTCTAGATTTAATTTCCCTAACAACACTGAACAGACATAAGAAATCATCTTGAAAAGCATATCAATGTTTTAAGAAACCCTGTTGTTAAAGAATTAGAATTTGCCTTACCAGCATATCTTGCTGATTTTTTCTTAGATTTCCCAATTTTCTTAAGGTGAACTACTTTGTTTCACAGTGCTTATGTCTATACAGTGGAAATTTTTGTGCTCTTTATATACCTGTTACTCCTGTTAGAATTTTATACTTGTTAGAATTACACCTGTTAGAGGTTGGAGCAGTGGCTTGGCGGTTATGGCGCTTCCCCAGCATGTGCAAGTACACAGGTTCAAACCTTAGCACCCACGTATACAACTGTCAGAGCAACGAAAGCCATGTGAAAATATCAATAAAAATTGATTCTCTCTCTTTCTCTCTCTCTCTCACTGTCCTTAAAAAAAAAAAAAGAATTACACCTGTTAGAATTGTAATACTTAACAATTTTGCTTTTAGTGAAGATTCAGAAACAAAACAGCTTTAAATTTTTTCATTTACCAACTTATAGGACATTTAATAGACCCAAATATATATTGTCCTGTAGAATCCAAGAAGCCAAGAGCAACTGAACTCATAGTTAGCAGAAGAAATTAAATGTCCTCTTAGCAAACATGCGTGAAGATAAATCTCAGTTATATTATCAGACAAGTGTAGATAACCAGCACAAGTTGTTTCTCCTCTGTTGAAGAAAAATCCTAGAAGCAATGAATGTTACACTTAACATTTAGGGAAATCAGTATTCTATTGATTGACCACTTGGAAAAATATGTGGGTTAGGAATTTCAAAGACATCTTTATTATTATGTTTAATCAATTTAAATGGAGTCTCTTTAAATGTTTGAGTCGCGTGAACAGAGTCATTTCGATCTATTTTTTTTTAAATTTAGTTTATGAGCGCTTATTTAAGCCAATGTGGTACCATGTTAACACAACGTACAACACATACATAGACTAACACAACACAGGTGTGCACACATAGAGAAAACCAACAAGAGACAGAATTTGGCACCATTTATGTAAGAAAAGATAAAAAATGAAGGAAATTAAGAGAGGAAAGTGGCAGGTCAACAGTAACACAGGTTTATTTTGGAGGAAGCTGTGGAGGGGGGACCCAGTGGAGGCCAGGCCCCCTCTGCCACTTACACATTGAGGTAGATATAGAGGGAATGAGAGGGGAGGGTTTGGAGGAGGATGAGAAGCAGCTGTAGGACAGAAGAGAGTTTAGTGGGTGGAGGGACCTCCTGGGAGAGGAGAGGGAGAGGATGGGGAAGAGTCAGGAGGAAAATTGGACTGAAGAAGGAGAGGGAGGATGGGAGGGTGGAGCTGAGAGCAGCTCCCAGGGCTATAGTGGTTTGGATTTAAAAGTGATACATTTTTTTCTGCGTGTGCATCCAGGCTGTACGCTGTTTTGTGCAGGTCCTGCAGGGTGTGATGCATGCATGGGTGGCTCTGAGCTCTGAGTGCTCCTGGTGGTGGGATTTGGGTAGGTGCCCAGCAGGGCCAGACTCAGTAGCAGCAAGGGTGGTGACAGCAGGAACCGGCAATCGGGCAGGGTGGGGGATTGCCTTTTGGAAAGAAAGCATGTTGGGTAAAGGAGTATGCCCATTTGATAGAATTATTAAGTTGTGAAAGGAGAGGAGGAAGAGGACTGGTCTGAGTAAGCAGGGGAAGATGGGAGGGAGAGGAGGAAGATGGGGGAGGTGAGAGCACAAATCCAAAAATGTCTGAATATATGTCATTTTTGATCATTTCCTGGTCCAGTGACAGTAATTTCCCAAATTAGTGAGGATTTGAAAGTCAAAAGTTGCTTCTGGAGGTCATCATGAGTCTAAAACATCCTGAGGCCAGGCTACAGTTGAGTAAAAGACCAGTTGCTTACAGCGTAAGTCTTGGGTGAGTACTATTTTGGTAAAATTAACATATATAAAGCCCAAAGGAGTTTTGGGGTCCAAGGAGGACCTGATGTTTCTCCTGACCTTTCAGTATTACCTGGAGGATGAACAGGAACAAAAAGAGGCATCCCAAATTTTGGCCGTGTTCACCAGAGATGGGGACAAACTGGGGAGTGGGATGTCTCCTCAGCCCACGGGAGCCTAAAATGGAATTGTGGGAGTCTGGCATGTGTGTATGACTTATGGGCAGATCCCCATAAGGCCAAGGGAAATGCAAGGAGCTTACCCTACTTCTGTTGGTCTGGATGAGGAGAAAGGATGGTGCAGGCATTTTCTGGGTTCATCTGTGGGAGAGTGTGGACTTCAACCCCGATGAGGGGGAGGACTAGGATCCCTACCTGGGTCTTGGCACCAAATGTAAAAATCAGTACGTGGGTGTAAATTCAGGCACAGGTGTTCAAAAACAGGGGAGTTAGACCTAAAAGTGGCTGAGCAAAAAATCTTTTTATTGGGATTGGTAGCTCCCAGGCCAGATTCACCTGCACCGCCATAGTGAGGGTGGGCAGGGGAAGTGGCACATGGCCCTGGCTGGGCAGCAACTTTGTAGTCTGGGGTGGGCAGAGGAAGTTTGGGGGCCTTGTCCTTTGGGGATTTGGTGGGGACTCTGTCTATCATCAGATGACTGCAAGACGCCATTGGGGCTTGTCTGCCATTGGGGCTTGGTTGATCCTTTCATGCATGGGTGCTGCCTGATGCCCTGCCCCCATACAGCAGCACTGGCCTAACAGTTCTCCCTTCAATTGGTGATCCTCTCCCTTCCCCCAAACCTAGGACATGGGCATGGAAAATTCTGGTTGGGTCCAGTCTTTGGTTTGTGCCTGAGGTATCAATAGAAAGAATGTGGCAGCTTCCTTAGCAGTAGGGCATGTCTTCTTCTGGATGCACCATGACAGACTCTCCTTACTAGCATTGGGGGTGTCAAATTGATCTTAAAAGAAAAAGAACTGGGGGGCTGGAGGAGTGGCTTGGCAGTTACGGTGCTTGCCTAGCATGTGCAAGTACATGGGTTCAAACCCCAGCACAGCTGAGTGTCAGAGCAATGAAAGCCATGTGAAAAACTCAATAAAAATTGATATTCTCTCTCTCTCTCTCTCTCTCTCTCTCTCTCACTGTCCTTCTCTTTTTGAAAAAGAAAAAGAACTGGTGTTCCTTTGATTGCCTGGAACACTAAATACTCTGACTGCCTAAATTTTCCCCCATCTCAACTTCTCTGCTGATAAAAAGGCATCCCCTGGTAGGCACAGAGAAAAGACCAGATCAGACCAGAACTTCTGTGATTATGCTCCTAGGCATGGGAATGGAAAGGCAATGATTAATCAAGGAGAGAGAATCTTGAAAAACTATAAGAAAGATGAGTAGTACCCTCTCATATGAATGTTCAGCTCTGAAATTCCCTTCTCCTGGAGAAGTCTTTTCTTTCTGTCCTTTCTTAAATAAAATTTGTCTGTTCTGCTTGCTTTGGTGTCCCTTGGTTTCCATTCTTTGACTCTGGGGGGCATGAACCCAATTTCCATCAGACCTGCATCAGCCTGATTTAATGAACAGACTCCAGAAAGACACAATTAAATCATTTTGACCTCAAGTTGCTTACAATGCAGCAAGCCACTTGATTCAGGGGGAAATATATATATATAGGAGTCTATCTCAGCAAAAACCCCCACCCAAGAGCTAAACTTCAGATCTTGTTCATTTTTAACAATTAAGTAAACACACTGTCATCCCCTGAGGATAGTAGTGGGCAGTCTTGGGCAAGTTGATATCTAAAGAGAGGGAGGAGGATGGGTTTTTGAACCTTCCTTCTTCAGTTAGGCACCTGTGATTCCCTTCTTCACCTTCTTTTCTTCAAGTTTTATGCACATTGGTCCCAAGCCACAAGGTGGCAGAATAAGCCTCGTCATTTCCTGGGCAAACTCATGGAAGCCCCGGGCCTTTAAGTACTCAGCCTGTGCTACTTGTGCTGATGGCTGGGAGAAATTTAGAGCATTTATCCAGAGTTGCATCACCTAGGTAGCTAGGTTCCTTCTGTCATCCACCCCCAGTCCTATTCTCCTTTCAATGCTAACTCAAGGAGGCTGCTAGTGTATACTTTGGAAGACTCTTTACAGTATTTGGGGTTTCAGACTAAACCTCAAAACGATTTCACAATCCAACTCAATTGTGAAATATATGTTCTCTTTTCTATCAAAGTTTGTAATACAACAATGAGCATATCTACTGTAACTTAAGTTTGAAGCCATCTTAAGTCAGGGAACCATGAGGAAGTCCTGTTTAAAAGTCTTCAACACGGGCTTCCTTACACCTGTAACTGTAACCCACTTCCTCTAGGTGACTAATCCTTTCTAGTGCCTTCCCCATCTTATATTAGCCAATTGTATAGATTGTACTCCTGAGCTCTTCCAATCAGAGTGAAGGGCAGAATTACATCTTTACATCTGGCTGCAGATAAACACCCACAGATTCCCTGTATGTGTGTGTGTGTGTGTGTGTGTGTGTGTGTGTGTGTGTGTGTGTACGTGCATGAGTGCACATGTGTGTGCACTTCACAATCTCCCTTTGATGCCCAACATCTTGCAGAAATAAAGTCTGTCTTGTCTACCACATCTGACCACATGTTTGTATTACAACATGCCTGCTATTTCTTTTTCTTCTTCCTTTTTTAGAAAGAGAGACAGTGAGAGAGGGAGAGGGAGAGAGAGAGAGAGAATGGATTTTATTTAGTTTTTCACGTGGCTTTAGTTGCTCTGACACTTGGTTGTATACGTGGTGCTGGATATCAAACTTGCTCCTTGTGCATGCCAGGCAAGTGCCTTAACTGCTGAGCCATTGCTCCCACCCCAATGCCTGGTATTTCTAACAATTTGGTGCCTAGCACAGGGGCAGAATTAATTACTTAGGGGTCATGAGGCTCCTTCTTCTAAGAGGAGACATATTTCCTACTGCCTCTTACAGTGAAATAGGGAGCAAGACTCCTGATGGTGATCAAAAACTCAGAACCAAAGATGGGTTAACAATGCAGAGAAAAGTTGCATGCTGACCAGGTAACTTCATATATAAATCAATGGTAGGAAAATCTGAGGTTTGAGAGAAAATTGCTTCCTTGGTGGTTGGGTCATCCTGGAGGTTAGGTGAGTGTGCCTAAGATGTGTCTGAGACACAGGAATGAGTACACAAACTCTCAATTCAGTAACCTGTAGCCCAAGAGGGAATCAGCTGAAAACAGAAGTGGCTGTGGGAGGGACATAAGAAACCTCCATTCAGGAGTTAAGCTATAAGCTGCTACTCTTGGGATTCAGAAATACAAGACCATACCTTGGGGAGAGGGAAGATGGGATGCAAAATAAAAATTCTTCTCTAGAGCAAGAGGATACCAGCAGAGGGGGAAATACACAAATCCCTAAATAGCCTTCTGGGCTACATGTTAAAATATTGGAATGATAATCCTAGGAAAGAAAGAAAAACATGGTAAAAAGTGCCTTATCAATGAGTCTTTGCTCCGTATGCTGAAAAGGCAGCTTGATAACCATTTAAATGCAAACTACATGTGCAAACTCCTAAACCAGTTTGAGAACAGAAAAAAAAAGTCTGAAATGTCACTTTTAAATTCAAACTGATGTGAGGCCTAAGGGACTGTTCACTCTTATTTTGCATTTTGAAATTCTAGCAGGAGAGATTAATGGAGGGGATCTGGAAAGGCCAGCTGTTTCAGGTTGGAAGCCTTTTGAGAGGCTTAAGAGGTCTACATTTTTGTACTTTTAGAGACAATATAGCATCAGAAAGCTGACAGGTCCAGGAATATCAGGAGACAGTAATTCCTGTGGGATTTTCTCTTCTGGTGGACATAAGGGAGAAAAATGGAAAGTTCACATATGTCTGATTTTTCCTTGTTCTTAAATATGTTTCCTGAGGATTTCATGAGTTCTCATTCTTTCAATGTCTGGGCTACTTCTAACTCTGATTCAAAAGTGCACTCTGGTCTCCTAAAGATATTTACATGCTCCTTTATCATAGTAAATATGGCTGTTTCATTTTTGGGAAAAAAAAAAAGAAAAGAAAAAGAAACCCTCATTGTTTTGAGCTCAGTTTTACTTGTGAATTCACTTATGATTTTATGCACCTAAACATATTTTTCAGTATTACTTTAACTAGAGATTTTGCTTTCAATCTTCTATTTTTTTTAACTGCTGTCTTTATTCAGAGGTCAATTATTCAAGAAAAAGCTCTAAAATTTTTATTTCCTCTGGATTTTTATGAGTGTGTGCACACCCATATTGTATGTTTATGTACACAAGTGGTGTATGTTGTGTCATATGGTACCAAATATAATTATAAATGAGCGTTCATAAACCAAATTAAAAAAAGGTGGATCCAAAAGACATCTAGTTCAAATGACTTAAGCATTTAAGAAAAAGTTCAATATAATTGGTTAAACAAATGTGAATAAAGATGAACCCACATGTTTTTCTAGGTGGTCAGGTAATCCAGAGTGTTGTTTTCTATAAATATTTAAAGTGTAATGTTCATTGCTTTTAGGAATTTTCTTCAACAGGGAAAAGATGGCTTGTATTTGTCTGACATCTTGGTTTCATTGGTAACCTAAAGTTCACAATTAAAAATGAGTAAATTTAACTTAACATAAATAGAGATTAATCTTCATAAATGTGTTTTTGCAAGAGGACATCTGATTAATTTACAAAGTTAGAATGCTAAAACATAAACAGCTAAATATAAATTCAGGTAGTCTTGGCTTCTTAAACTCTGTAATGATGTGACATACATTTGGGTTTATCAAATGTACTTGTTTTAGTAAGCTTTTTATTGCTGTGACGAATGGACCTGAAAAAAACAATTTTAAGAGAAAGATTTTATTTTAGGGCTCATGGTTTCAGAGATCTTAGTCCATGGAAAGTTGGCTCCATTTCTCAGGGCTCAAGGTGATGGCAGATATGGCTCCAGAGAGCTCAAGGCATCACATTGGGAAGCAGAGCAGAGAGAAACTCCATGTCAGATGCAGAATATATACCCCAAAGGCACACCCCCAGTGGTTTACCTCCTCCAGTCATACCCTTCCAGCCTATAGTTGCCAGTTAATCTCTAACAAGGGGATTAACTCACTGGTTGGGTTAAGGCTTTTATAACCCAATCATCTCACCTCAGCCTTCCCAAATTGTCACACATGAGCTTTTGGGGGAGACCTCACATTCAATCATAATGGAACTTTTATAAATTGGCAAATGATAAAAGGTTCAAGATTGCTTTGTTTCTGGGTCTTCACTAAAAGCCAGGTTAAAATTCTAACAGGTGTAATTCTATATGTAAAGAACACAAAAGATTTCAAGTGGAATTTCAATTAAAGTACTGTAAATAAAGTATTTCATTTTATTAAGAGGAGTAATTATAAAAAATTCAGAAATTTTATAAGGATTTTTTTTCAGAACATAGATTTCAGAAATGGTCAAAAGTAGAAAAGAGATATAAGAAAGTTATAGACATGGAACTATACTTTGGCATGAAAATTAGAACAAAAGAAGTGTTTCTGGATGAGAAAGTATTGTGCATAGTGATGCAGGGTTTTTGAGATGACGCCGGGTATTCTGCTCCCACTGGCAGATGAAGTTGGGCTGGCTACAGAATTCTGTGGCCAAAGTAGCCGGTTTTCAGCTTTTTCAGCTCTTCCCAATTAAAATTGGGAATTTGGACTGGTTGCAGATCTCTGCAGCCTAAATAGTGTTTGCAGCTTTTAGCTGGGATTTCCCTGCTACTTTTGAGCTGTGTGTTGCAGCTCTTGGTATGGAAGCACACTTTGGGAATTTGGCACCTGTCTTCTGGGTTCTTGTCTCGTGAATTTGAAGAGTAAAATATATGGACAACCATGGAAGGAGAAGTAAAAGGAGTAGGATTTATTTAGGAAGGAGAGCAGAGTCTCTGTAAAGTGGAGGGGTACTTGGCAGCAGGATACCATCTCAGTATGTTAGGCTGGGATTTATATTGATTTTTGAGTATGAGCATAATTAACATTCATGTAAAGCAAGCATTGAGAAATGCACCAACATCATTGGTTGAAATCTATGTAAAATAGGCATTGAAACTGGGTATCAACATCATTGGTTAAAATCTATGTAAAATGGGCATTGAAACTGAGCACCAACATCACTGGTTAAAATTTATGTAAAATAGGTGGCAAATTCTTTCTAGTTCCCACCTCCATCTACCCCTACTTCTTAATTTTCCCATCTCTGGAACAAAGGAATTGCTCTCGCAGACGAGCTTCATGGTCTTTTTTCATTTGAAGGCCTTGAGCATGCCTGTTAATTGCTCTTTATTGGTTAGCTCTCTACCAGTTAGCTTTTAGGTTGGGGAATTTTGTCCTGACTACCTAGCCATTTCACTATCTTTTCTAATCTGTCTCAATAATATAGTAAGCAAGCTATAAAGTGTCAAAAGTTGTAGAAGGTTTGTGGAGGGAACATCTCAAAAGTCTGTGTATGATTAGGTTAAATATAATCAGCAAAATCAGTTAAAGTTATTTAAGGTTTATTCTAAGGTCAAATATTAATGTACTGCCTTAACAAGTGTTTCTTAAGACATTGATCTATTCATATGTTTCAAGATAATTCCTGATGATAGGCTTATTTATTTAGGAAAATTAAATCTTAAACTAAAGTTTATACCTGTTTTAAAGTCTGTTAAATAATTACTTTATGACTGATTAAATAAATAACTCTTTTTAGGTTATTACAACATAGTTAATGTGTAAATATATGTAAAGTATTATGTAAGTCTGTAAAATGGAAGTTTATGTAGGACCACAGGCAGAATAACAAGTAAGTGATCTCTTTTATGTGTTGTATTTGATATGGGAGGACTACACTGCTTTTTTAAGGCCTAGCTTATATCTGTTTGCTTTAACTACATAAATATTTCATTGTTATATAACCTATGCAAACCTATGATTATACCCTAAATTATGGATTCTGATTTTTCTTTAAGTGTTAAGTTTAGTTAAGATACTTATATGCTTTCTTTTTATTTTTTTGGTATATTCAATGTATTCATGTCTTCAAAGTACACATGTCCCTATAGATGTAAGGTGTGGGAGAGCACTTTGTAAAGGTAATATTTTCCAAATAGTCTCTTTCAGACTTATATGAAAAACTGAATTTAATTGAGGATCTATTTGTGACATTTAATATTTTGTGTCTGGATAAGTGTAACATGTTGCCAGTAAGCTATGTATATAAAGCTTTGTGTGACTTATCACAATTGTGGTAAAAAATTAAATATACTTCAAAGGGTAATGAATGTGCTGGGGACACCAGAGGAAAGGCTATTGTAGTAAGGGGCAAAAGATGAAGTAGTAATATCCATGTAGTTACAGTGCAAAACTTTAGGATTTGTATCTAGGTCAGAGACTTCACCTCCTCCCTGCAGAGCTTAAAATGGGCAATATTTCTCACCTAGGGTGGAACTGAGACTTGCAACTTACTGTTTCCCATGATAAGTCCCTTCCTATGTCATGGGGGAAAAGGACTAGTACTTTCCTGCACAAATCTGCTCTAAGGTTAGTGAGTAAGGGAAGACATAAGGCAGAAAGAGCCAGGTGAGATGAGTGTAAAAAGCAAGATCTAGAAATGAGAGCCTCTGAGCAATCTTCTAGGGTTCTACCCTTGTCTATAATCTGAGCTCTCAATTTTTGTTTGATTCATGTTTTAGATATAATGTACATTGTGTTATTCATCAAGAATCCCACCTTCTCGAAAGGATATAGATTTATCCCCATGTAAACAATTATATGAGTTAACAAAGGGAAAAAACAATGTGATTTCCCACCTTTGAAACAAAGGATAACTTTCTTAAACATTATGTATTATGTCTTCTCTTCTAACTTATCATCTCTGAGATTATAGGGCTGCCTGGTGCAGACATTATCTCTGAAATTTCCTGCACATCCACATTGACCAAAGGACCATATCCTGATCCAGGTTTGAAAGGAAAATGAGCTGGCTCCTGCTTGGAAAGGATGCAGTCAAGTCCTGCTCATGACTGAGACAGCTGTCTAAACTGCAAAATGAGGTTGGGACTCACTATACATGAGTAAAAGGAACCTCAGCTTTTAATAGGCAATGGACCTTGGTCTAACATCCAGATTCTACCATATTATCTCTAAAAGACTCTGTGTTCATGAAAATGTGGGAAATAATATCCTGTTGATCATTATTGTAACATGGGCCACCTCCCTCTGGCAATTAAGCTCCTCTGGTAACAGGAGCAATTATTTGGGATAGACAAATATTAATGTTAAATATGTTCTGGAAAAGCAAATATCTGGGAATCTAATAATAATGTTACCAAGATTACCCTAGAGATAAAAGATTTACAGCAAATTCTTAAAAAATGAATGAGACAGGAGGGCAGAAAGGTCAAGTGGCCCCATTCCCTCTTGGTTGTACTTTAGACTCTATGTGTGTGAGTTACACGTTATACCTCTTTCAGGAAAGCATGGTCTGGGGAGATAATTTTTGCAAGACTCTGTTATTGCTGTTCTCAGAAGCAATGGGCCTAAGGCAACAGTCCTTAAAGATTATCCAGCTTCCTTCCTTAGAACCAATTACACCTCATTCCTCTCTATGTGATGAGGCACAATAGGCCTTCTAGGGAAATATATCTGGATGAAAGGAGATATCTAATCAAACAGTGCTTGCCATAACCTGAACCAGTGCCTGATGGTATTGTGGGGGGCCTTTGCTGAGACCCTACCTGCCAATTAGAGTGGAACCTGTACTTTGGTTCAATTGGCTCTCCTTTACACCCTAGCATTTCTCAGACAAAATCAATACCAGTTCTCTGGGAAAGAAGGGGCTCTCTCTTCCCCAAGATCATTCAACCCCTATGTTTACATGGATATAATTGGAATTCTTCCTAAAGTTCCTAATTAGTTCAAAGCCACACATTCAATAACAGCAAGTTTTGAATCAATGTTCTTTTGATGGTATATGATAATTAATATTGATGATAATCAACAAAAGGTTAATAACTATATAGAAGAGATTACAAAAGAGCTTAATATTACTGATAAAATGATATGGAAATGACTAATCACATTTTGGGGTTACAACTGTAATTAGATGCATAGATGATCTTATTTAAAGGTTTACAGCTCACTGAACATTTTTCAGCTACAGGTCAAAATAATCCTGTTATTAGATAAGTGTCGAAGGATGTTATTAAAATTTGAAGAAAAGAGTTTATATGCATCATAAAAGAATCAATTTTATTTAGTTTTCATGTGCCTTTCATTGCTCCAACACTTCCTTGTATACATGGTACTGGGATTTGAACCCATGTCTTCACGCATGCCAGGCAGGTGCCATAACTCCTGAGCCATCACTCCAGCCCTATGGTTGCTAACATTTTGAGGAGGACCACAGGACATAAGGACACTGAGTGAGGGGACTTTGAGGGAGGCATCAGCAAGAGATGGCTAATGCAGCCAACTCAAGAGTCCTAGTCAGGGGCTGGAGAAGTGGCTCAGTGGTTAAAGCACTTGCCTGGCATGCACAAGGACCCAGATTCAACCCCAGGACCATGTACACAACTAAATGTTGGAGACACAAAGGCCAGATGAAAACATAAATAAAGCTGATTCTCTCTTTCTCTCTCACCCTTTTCCTCTCTCTTAGAAAATAATGTCCTAGTCAGGCCTCAAGGAGTGGTCACCGATGACTTTAGGTCCGCAGGGGATTGAGGGATGCCTTGATCTGGTGGAGACAATGGAAGAATGAC
>PVKS010047122.1:0-12970 GCA_004027875.1 Aplodontia rufa | reverse complement strand
TGGTGGTGGTGGTAATGGTGATGGTGGTGATGGTGGTGGTGGTGATGGTGGTAATAATGGTGGTGGTGATGATGGTGATGATGGTGATGGTGGTGATGGTGGTGATGATGATAATGGTGATAATGGTGCTGCTGCTGTTGCTGATGGTGATAGTGATGGTGGTGATGGTGATTCTGGTGCTAGTGATGATATGGTGATGACAGTGGTAGTGATAATCACAGCAACAATAACTATAATGTACTCAATGCCCTCTGTGTACCAGGAACTGAGCTGTCTTTCAGATAAACTATTTAGGGTGTGGGTGCTATTGACTTGCCTTTTGCTGTCCAGCCATTGGTAATTGGAAATTCAGGACCTGGGCCAGACCACAGGGTGGGGGTCTGAGCAGTTGGACCTCACTTGCCTGCTGTTGGAGGGAGAGGAAAGTATTTATGGGGCAGGGCTGGTCCACACAGGTGACATGTGCCTGGGACCAGCAGGCAGGAGTAAGGCCAGGCCTGCACAGAGGGCACAATCAGAGTCAGGACAGATTCCTGGGTGGAGAAGGTTGGACCTGGTAGACAGCTAACCTGTTTTAGGTTCCTGTTTTACAGATGGGAAGTTGCAGCTTGCAGAGGAGCAAGTATACTGCTTGTGACTTTCATTTTCTGTGTTTTAAGAAGTGCTGACATTGGGCTGGAGTGGTGGCTCAGCGGTTACGGTGCTTGCCTGGCATGTGCAAGTATATGAGTTCAAACCCGAGTACCACGTACACAGTGAAGTCTCGGAGCAACAAAAGCCACACACACACAAAAAAACTAAATAAAATTGATTCTCTCTCTCTTTCTCTCTCTCTCTCTCTCACTGTCCCTCTCTCTTAAAAAAAAAAAAGAATAAGAAGTCCTGACATCTTTGAGGCCTTGCAATTTCCTCTCCAGGAATCACATCTGAGTGGTTTCCAGGGGTCCACATCTGGGTGTCTTTGGGGTTGCTCCTTCCCAGCTAGCCAATTCCTAAGGACAGTAAATGCTCCCCTGGAGTGTGCCTTGCACATGAAAGCCACTAATCCCAAGCCATGTCTCTGACCCCCTATTTAAAGGCTTTCTACAATCTCAGTTCAAATTTATCCCCACCTTAAATCACCCAGGGCCAGGAACCAGACAACTGGGACCACCCTGACGGCACTCAAGCCAGTCTATCCTTGGCCTGCTCAGCTGCGCACCCTGCCTCACTTTGTCTGTTGCAAAGCCCTGGGCCATGCTCACCCCTTTCCCCCTGCTTCCTGCCCCACAGGTACTGCTGCGGCCCTGTGTGGAGTGGTGTGACATCCCCTCTGGGAACTGTGAGTACTGAGCTCTCCTGGCAAGGCAGTTGACTCTGCTTTCAAACCCAACTTAACAACTCCTGGATACAAATTTAAAAATGGCAGAGACAGCCCAGGCCACGCACTTGGGCAGGTCAGGGTGCAGATGGCTGTGGGCAAGCTTGAGGCAGGTTGAACAGGAGCAGGGGTCAAGAGGAGGGTTGCCTAGAGTCCTGGGGACGGACGTGGAACAGGGGGAGGACATGGGGATTTTCTTTGTCTGCACTCAGCTCTGAGTTCTGCTCCTGCCCTGCCTGCTGGGGCCTCAGTGTCCCCTGCTTATCTCTAGCCAGCTGGGTCTCTTCTGGGACTGGGGAGGGGATTATGGTATGACCTGGGCTTGGACACTGGTGGTCAGTAGGGCTGGCCAGGGCTTCTGGGCTCCAGGGCTAGCTTGATCCTGGGCTCCCACCATGTTTGCCCCTTCCTAAAGGAGCCATCTCAGAAATATCAGGCCTTGGGGGTGTGGCCACAGGCAGTAGCCAGAGCTGATTTGTCCAGAAGCAGGCCCCTCTGCCAGGCTGGCAGGGCGCCTGGCCACGGCTGCGCTTCCCGTGCCTGCTGGCGCGGGACCTGGCACTGGCCCAGAACCCCCTTCATCTGGACTCGGCTCTCTCTGTCCACTGGGCCATCCCCCTGGTGGTGTTGGCCCCTGAGCGTGTGGCCATAGCCAGCCTGGCCTGTACGACATTGAAGCCTCTCTCCCGTAATTGGCAATTTTGTCATATTTATTCACAACAGATCGGATTGTCAGGAGCTCGCTGGGGCTCTCCGGAGGCCCGCCGTGAAATCGGTTTGAAATGGTGTGTCAGGTTGCTCTCCCTGCTGAAGCGACCATCTGGCTGATAGACCAGGGGCTGGACTCAGACGCTGACCCGGGGAATCACAGCTGAGCGGCTCCCAGGGGTCCACATGGAGCTCTGCAGCCCCTTGTGCCATTACTGGCCTCTCTCGTGGGCTCTGAGAGCCAGGCTGCAGGAGAGGCCTGGGCAGGCAGGGAGGGGAGGCAGGCATGAGAGCCCAGGCCCTGAGCTGTCCTGAACTTCACAAGGGCTGTGCCTGCCAATCAACCTGGGCCCACACGGGAGACAGGGTGGGGCTGGAGCTGCTCCTCCCAGTGGGTCCTTGGCCTGGACACCATGTCCTCAGGATGTTGGGCTCCCATGTGCTTGGGCATGTGTGATCTGAGCCATGTTCACACATGTACGTGTGTGTGTGCACAGACCACATGACCCAGAGCCACTGTGCACCAATGGATGAGAGTAAGAGATATCAGCAGCTGCGATGATCATCCCCAAATCTCCATGGCTTAACAGAATCAAAGCATAATTTTGTGATCACCTTGCAGGTTGCCTCAGTGGCTTTGCTCTATTCAGTCATTCCGTCCTCAACTCTTCCTGTCGGTGGCCTGGCCACGCTAGTGTGTGGTGTGACCAGCGAGGATGTGGAGGACGAGGAGGCCAAGTCATGCACCAAGGCCGGGTCGACTTGCATGCCAACTGCTTGCTTTCTGTTGACTAGAACAGGGCGCGTGTCTCACCTCAATGCAACACAGGCTGGTGCATTTGGTGTGGCTGGGAGCCAGGAGCAGAGGTGGCCAGGAGCCCACTAAGCCCCAGGCATGTGCAGTGTCATCAGTAGCAGGGTACCAAAGGCGCTATGGGAGGCTGTGGGGAGGCTGGTCCTGTGGCTGGATGCACTGGACCAGGAATTGAGGCCAGGACAGGCCGGAGGAGGGGAGGCCAGAGGAGGATACTTGGTCATTTTTAACTCTGACAGCCAGCCATATCAGGAAGGCCTGCTAGGATGTGGCTGTGAGAAATTGATTGGTTGTGGAGTGAAGACCAAAACCTGGAGCTCAGGAAGGTTGTGGGAACCACGGGGGGGGGGTGGCTTGATGTGCAGACAGTTCCCATGTGTCTGCTCGTTTAGCCCCTGAGGAAGCTGGGGGTCAGGGTAGGGTCCATCCTCCACCAAGGTCCCCTGCTTGACCTCTAGAGGAACACTGGGTACGCAGGGGCCTGCCAGCCTATCTCTGTTTGGGACCCTCACCTGCCCATCCCTCTCACTTTGAGACTAAGAGATGTTACCATTCACACCTGGCCTCTAATCTCAGTGTCTCTGATTGCTATGCAGGTGACCCTGGGTAGGTCGATGCCCCACGGTGTTTTCCTCTGTAAAGTAAGGATGAGAGTGGGGCGGGGGCGGGAAGCCCCTGGGTGGAGAGTGCCTCTCTTCCTCCCGCCCCTTCCGGAGCAAGCTGGCCATCTGCTCTGAAGCACCAGGATGGGCGGGGAGCCCCTGGGTACTGCCTGGGTGGGGACATTATGCGGGGCCCTGCTGGCCTCTGCCCACAGCCTGGTTGGCTCATCTGCATTGTGCCTGCCCTGGCTGCTGGACGCACTGTGGGTGAGACCCCAGCTAGATTCCAGGGTGCAGGATGAGCCCCTTCCCCCAGGCCACAGTGGAGGTACGGGAAGGGCTGGCTCCTGGCTCATCCTGCTAAGTGGGGTTTGAATGTTTGAGACTCTGAGCCGGGTTTGCTATTTTTCTAAGGATTAAAAGCAGCCGCAGCTCTTTACTCAGCGCTGCCCCCAGCTGGGACACAGCGTTCTCACTGAGCACCCACCACACAAGCCCACTGGTGGGGGCAGGAGTGGGCAGAGGCCTGGCACTGGGGCCTGGGCAGAGGGACACTGGATCTGCAGAGTTCTAGGATGGGTCCCAGGCTGGTGGCCTCTGTGGGTGCTGAGGTTTCCAGGTGCCTGATGCCTTTCCAGGCTTAGCCATGAGAAGCTCTGGGGCCCTTGGTCCCTCGGCTCTCTCAGTCTCAGTCTGAAATAGGGCCCCAGTCATGGAGTGTCATACCTGGGCTGATGAAGCCCTCAGAGTGGGGCTGCCCATTCCCTGCCCTCTTTTTGGGACCTTGGTCACTTTCATGCACCTCCACTGCCCCAGAGCAGACCTATGATGCCTGAGCTGCTCATCTGGATGGGGTTTTGCTGTCCATGTGAAATAATATGGAAAATTATACAGAGCCATGGTATAGGAAAAAGAAGGCAAATTATACCAGTACCAATTTTGTTTAGATTTAAGACATGTCAAAATGGTCATGTGTTGGACATTTGAAACCAAATAAAATATGCCACTAAAATTAATTTCAGGGCCTAGAGACATGGCTCAGTGGTAGAGCATGGCATGTTCAATCCCCAGCACCACATACACAGCTGTCAGAAAAATAAAAACCAGATAAAATTGACTCTCAAAAATTTTAATTTCATCTGTTTCTTTTGACCTTTTTCACTATAGCTCACAGAATTTAAAATTGCACACCTTTTGAGTTTAAGTTATGTTTCTTTAGCCAGTGCTGCTACAGATGATGTCTCTGTGTTCTCTTCCTTTCTCTCTGTTTTTCTATAGCACTACAGGGCTGTAGCAGATGAAGTTAGGATCCTCCTGTCCCTCCCTTGAATCTGCTTGACCAATAGGAGTGGCAGAGCCCATGTTCTAGGACTTCCTATGTTGGGTCATAAAAAGGCTTCTCCTCTTTGACCTCTTGGGGTCCTCTTGCTGGGATCCCCCAGCTGATATGGAAGAAGTCTGATTACCAGGATAGCCATGCAGAAAAGGCCACTGGTGGGTACCCAGCCACCATCCAAGTCGGGCTTTCATCTGTTCCCACCAGGGTAGCCCCTAGTTCCAGGCCCACTCCCATCCTGTGCAGTTAGGACCTCAGTCAACACTTCATAGAACAGAAGAGTCACTTGCTGGGCCTTCCTAGAATCCTGACATCATGAAACGGCTATGTTGAAGCTGCTGAGTTTGCCGGCAGCTTTTTAGACAGTGGCAGGTGACTGGAAACCCATGGACACTCCTCCCACGTACTCCTCAGCCCCCACCAGCCCAGCAGAGTCCTAGGCTGCACTTGTTCATGTCTCTCTAGGGTCCTTCATTCGAGAGCAGCCTTTCCTTTACTCAAATGACCTTGACACCCTTGAATCCAACAGACTGATGGGGGGAGGCCCTGTTCTTACCTCTTCCACTGCTTTTCCCAGGTTTGTTCTGTAGATTGGCAGGAATAGCCTGGAAACATAGGAAGGATCTCAGGATAAGCCCCATCCTCCGCTGGCCGTGTGCTGGGGCTCAGGGCCTGGTATCCCATGTGAGCACATTCCACTCCCAGAACACCCTAGGCCCACCCATGCCCACCCATTGGGTTTGCTGCTCCTGTTTGTCCTTAGAAGTGGGGCCAAGGAAGGATACTGTCCCACACAGGTGCCATGTAAGGGGCTTATACGAGGGCAGCAGCCATAAGACAAGACAAGGGCCATGCTACATGGTGGCTCCAGAAAAGCCTGGTCTCCAAGGCCCTGACTGGCCAGGGATGTCAGATGTAGCACAAAAGAGGACCAAGACCACTCCTGCCAGGCCCAGAGAGGTGACAGAGCCTAAGCTGCACAGCCAGAAGAATCCCGAGTGTATCACAAGCACCCCAGCTCCTGTTCCCAGGGCCTTTTCAGGAGAGGAGGAGCCCAGGCTTCTGCCCTGACATCACCAAGGCCAACTTGGCCACCAGCGACAAGTCTGAAGCCTCTCTGAGACTGGGCCCCACTTCGGCAAATTGGGGAGCACAGTCCAGTCTATAGTCTCGGCTGACTTGGGAATTTCCAAGGGTGGGACCAGCCTGGGGTGCTGGGAGGCTGCTTCCTGCTCCTGAGAGCCCTGCTGGGCTCAGCCACAGGGTGTCTCGCTCTGCTCCTCAGGGCTTGGGATGAGGGGACCATTGATCCTCAAGGCAGGGGGCCGTCCACCCCAGGCGAGCTACATCCCTATCGACCGCACAGTCTGCACTTGCTCCCTCCCCACTCTGCTAACGAGCCTAATGGGCAGGGCGGCACGTGCATGTGTCTGCCTGGGAGCCCAGGCCTTGGTGCCCACCCACCCAGGCATGCAGTGGGGGACAGTGTCTGGAGACAGATGGAGCATTGGCGCCCTATCCTCCAGGCGTCCTATTGAGGACTCCTGGTTTCTGAAGGAAACACCACCAGCAGGATCCTGGGGTTAATAATGGCCCACAAGAGAGGGGCTGGCCCCACTCTCACCAAGAAGGCAACGGGAGCCCTCTCCTGGGGTGATGGAGAGGCAAGGCAGGCGGGGCTGGCAGGCAGCTTCCCTTAGAGTCCAGGTTGCTGCTCCCGGGCTTGGGTACCGTTGCCTGCTGGGCATTGGAAGCAGCATGTTTGGGAGGTCTATTGTAACTGGAGGGACCTAGGGGACAGGGAACCTGGCAAAGGGACTGGGGACCCTTGACCAGGAGGGAAAGGACCCAGGACTTCTGGGCAGGAGGGAGGCGGATGGAGCTGTCCAAGATATTGTTCACTTCCCTGTGGGCTGTGGTGCTGTGTGAGCTCTGGCAAGTGACACAGGGAGGACCAGGGCTGGCTGGGAGGCAGGGAGAGGCCCATCCTGTGGGTGTGGGAGAAAAGGCTCTGCATGTGGCAGAGGGCTGCTGGAGTGGACCATATGGGCCTAAGTAATACCCTTGAGGGACCCTTGGCTGAGGAGTACATGAAGGGTGGGGAGTTACCAGAGACTGTCCCAAAGGGGGAGAGCCAGCTGCAAGTCAGGGGACCCAGCTGGGCTCCCCATTCTGCAACGCTCTACAACTCCTGCCTGGACGGGGCCTCCTCATCCCAGCCCCTCAGAGCCTAGCTGCCCTCATGAGGCCAGTCACCCTTGAGCCAGCCTCTAGTTACAAAAGACACCTGAAACCTGCTCCCGTCAGCGCCCTGAGGCAGCTACACCCGGGGCCCAAGAGTGGCTGCCTGGACTAGGGGAGGCACTGCCTGCCTCCCAAGCCCTCCCTGTTCTGCTCCTGTCCCCCACTCTCTCAGGGACCACACCTCCCAGCTCATTGAGGCCTCAGAGCCCTCAATTCTCAGGGCCTCTGCTCGGCCAGAAGAAAGGATGGAGAGGCCCCACATAGACACTGGACCCGCAGGGCAGAGATGTTAGCACTACCTCCCACTGGCTAGAGCAGTTAACAGGAGCTTTCTGTTCCCACCCTGCCCCACTGTGTGCCCAGTGACATTAGTTGGCAGCTTGAGATAGGCCCCGGTAACAGCATTTACACAACAGGCATGGGTGTGCATCGCGTACACCAGGGTGTTTCTTTTGAGAGCTAATTTATGAATTCATCATTGCTCTTACTTCTGATTCGATGAACTTGACCAGTAGCTACTCTGTGCCCATATTCTTCTCTCTTTTTTTTTTTTTAAAGAAAGAGGGACAGTGAGGAAGAAAGAGAAGCAATTTTTATTTAGTTTTTCATGTGACATTCATTCCTCTGACACTTTGTTTTTTATGTGGTAGTAGGGTTCGAACTCGCGTACTCGCACATGCCAGGCAAGCACCATAACCGCTGAGCCACCGCTCCAGCCCCTCTGTGCCCATATTCTGATTAAGGAAACTGAGGAACAGAGGGGAGCAGGAGTCACTTGGAAACCCCAGTCTGGCTTGGCTGCCCACGCCAGGTCACCAGGGCAGTCCCCTGTTGCTTTGATGTTCCTCCCAGCCCAGGGTGCACCCTTGGTGCACACCAGCCCAGACAGGTGTGTGGCTACCCTGCCCACTCGTGGCCTGCAGGCCCCACCGGCCCATAAATCAGCCCACTAATCCTTCACCATCCGCTGGCCTCTTGCGGGGCGTGATGGATGGGCTCCCAGCCTCGCCGACTGCTGCGAAATCACTCAGCAAGCAGACAAGCCCCTAAATCTGACGCACAGAGTGTTGAAAGGAGAGATGTCTGTTTTCATAACCTACCTCAGTTACAATAAATATTTAAAATGCGCATTAACATCCTCTCTCTGCACAATCGGCCTCTGTGGCCCCGGCCTGCGCAGATTTAATTAGCTCCCCGCTTCCCCCGCCGGCCGCGCTCGCCCGTGGACGGAAGGCCCCTGTTTTCTTAAACTCCCGGCCTGCCATAAATATCGGCCTCATGCAGCTGGGCCGAAACAGAAGCTTTTTGTCTGGCTTGGCGTCCCTCCACTGGGCCTCTCGGCAGGGCCTGGCTGGGGCAGCCCCAGCACCAGGGCAGGGATGGGCAAGGGCCTGGCAGGGTCTCTGGGCCCCGTGGGTACACACAACAGGGGTGAATCCCAGGGCGTCCTGGCCCTGACCAGCCTCCCCCGAGGCTTGCAGTCTTGGAGGGGCCAGACAGAAAAGGAGACCCTGGAAATATGCAGAGAACTGGCTCGTCTGGACTAGGGCAGCTCCCCCAGGAGTGTGTGTTTCACCCCTGCTGGCCACAGAATGGGCCTTGGCTCCATTCTTCCCCATGAGGGACTGTGAAAAGCTCAGGCTGCCTGTGAGCCCAGGTGCAGGCTCAGAACTAGGCATCTTCTCACCAACTCCAAAGAACCCTGTGGTGGGGTCAGCTTGCCTGTTCTACAGATGAGGAGCCAGGCTTGGAGGGGTGACGTGGCTTATGTGGATTGTGAGGGTCAGTGCCTGGGTTTGTCTGCAGCCCCAGCTTTTAGAACATCATTCATTCATTCATGGCCACCCCTGGGGGGGACCTCCCTGGCATCCCAGCACCCTCGCTGACCAGCTGCAGAGCTTGGTGCGTGGCCCAGATGATCCAAACCTGGAAGGGGAAAGCTTCTGTTGGGCATGCGCCAGTGGGTATCTTCCTGTGGCTCCATAGACTCCGAATGCCTGAATGACACAGCCCACACTGTATCCAGTGACACTAGGAGAAAGAGGCAGGCATCCTGGAGATGCGAAGGGGCCCAGCAGGGTCAGGCTGGGTGGGGGAAGGCAGCAGTCCTCCTTGGAGGTGGTGGCTGGCATGAGTCCTGCTTGCCCAGCTCTCTGCTATAAACTGCTCATGGGGAGGCGTCCCCAGCCCCAGCCTCCCTCAGCCTCCATCACGTGCGAGACAGGTTGAGTTTACCAATCTGGAGATGACTTGACACAGGGATGAGGCTTGAGGTTCAAGAAACGGCCCTCGGGAGGGTATATGAAGAACTCCTAGGAGATGGGAGAGTGGTAATATGGGGGAAACATCTCAGAAGCAGATGTCATTCCTCCACGAGATACCCATTTAACGCAGGAGTTCTTCTGGGGGAAACAGCGACAGGGGAAACCCAAGCTAGGCAACCATGATTGGGTATTACCCCTGGATAACTAAGTATATATACATTGGTTACTGATGGTTTGATAATGTTCCCCACTCAATTGTATCTCTATATACATCTAATAAAAAAACACAAAAAAGAAAGAAAGAAACGGCCCTCGACCTACTTTCCTTAGCCTTACATAGTGGGGAAACTGAGGCTTGTGGGGGGCAGGGGGAAGTCCAGCCCAAAGCTGCCCAGTGTACTGGTGGCTGTTGTGTATTGAATTATGCCTCCAAAGATGTGTTCAAGTCCAACCCCTGGACCTGTGGATGACCTTATTTGGAAATAAGGTCTTGCCAATGATCAAGTTAAAACTGGTCATGAAGGTGGATCCTGATCCTGTATGGCTAGTGTCCCTAGAAGACGAGGGAAATGAGGGTGCAGACACAGGGAAGAATGTGTATAAGATGGTAGCAGATGTGTCACAAGGCAAGATCCTGACCCTGGAAAGCAGCTGGAGCAGGACCTCCCTCGGGTCCTCCAGAGGGACCTGGACCTGCCTGCACCTTGTCTTGGCCTTCAGGCCTCCGGAAGTGAGAGAGATTTCTGCTGCTTGAGGTTCCCCAGTTTGTGGTCCTTTGTTCCACAGGGTGTGGCCCCCCAGCCTTGCCCCTCCTCGTTCCTTCCTGCCCATCCTGTGACATCCTGTTGCTCTAGGGTCAGCAGGAGGGCCCCAAGCTCTCCAGCAGGTGGGAGGTACCTCCTGGCCAGGGGGACTTTGGGTCTCTTTGGATTGTAGGGCTGGCTAAAGAGGCTGGGGTGTGGCTCCAGGAAGGATGACCAAGCCTGTCCCAAGATCGAAATTTTCCAGATGGCAGAGGAATTCAGGTCCTTTCTCAGAGCCGAAGGGTCTAGGATGTGGGCCTAGAGAGTATCTGTCCCCTGGGGGGCTACAGAGCAAGTGAATTGCGATGTCCTGCTAGGACGAGGGGTGACCAGACTTAAAGGCTGTCCCCTCCCTGGCCAGGAAGCCCCTGCTGCAATGCCCCTCTGGCTGAGCTCTAGCTGTCCCTCCTCCTTTGAGAGCCCATAGGTGTGGGCCAGTGCTTCCTGGGCTCAAGTCCAGGTGGTCTTTGCTGGCTATGTGTTTGGGCAAATTCGTAGCTTTCCTGTCCTCTGGGTCCCTCCTCTTTGCATGGGGCCTTTGGTGAGAGGCATGAGGGGCTACTGAGGTGCTCTGTGTCAATTATCTGCACCAAAGGGCTTAAAATCCACAGCTGCACCGCAAGCCACTCCAGAATGTGGCCGTGCCAAACAACACCTACTTTTGCCTACAAACCTGCCGCTTGGCCTGCGTCTCTGCTCTGCTGAGTGTCAGCCAGGTCCAGGTGGGGTCCGGGGCTCCTGGAGGCTGTGATTCCCAGAGCCTTTCCCATCTAGCATAAAGTCCAGAGCTTTCCTTCTGCTACCCTCTGTTCAGTGGGCACTGAGGCTGGCCCACCTGCAGGCAGGGAGAGAAGACCCTTCTATTGCCAGGGGTGGGGCAGCTTCTAGAACAGGACATAGACCAACTTTGGAAAGTCACCGGTCACTCAGCCATCAGAGATTCCAATGTAAAGCCAGGCTCCCTTACTACCGTAACAATTGTTCTGGGCTCTTCCCTGTCCCTTTGCCTCCTGCCCAGGATAGGTGCTGTTGTCCTGTCCACACCCAGTCTCCTTTGGGACTCAGCCAGAGACGCCCCCTGGGGGAAGCCCTGCCTAGACTCTGCCATATCTGGTCTGAAATCAGCCTCTCTGCAGACTCCTGGACCCCTCATGAGTTAAAGTCACCTGAGTGCAGGTGTCCACTACCCCTATGAGCACCTTCCCAGCTGCACCTGGACCAGTGTCTGATGGAATCCCTGGGCTCCACTGTGGTAGCAGATGGAAGAGGCCCCTGGCTGGCCCTAGAGCACTGCTTGAGGCTGTCAGACCAGCCCTGACTCAATGGGAGGCTTGTAGCCCCCATTGAGAACATCAAAGCAACTGGGGGTCAGGTTTCAGTAGGAGCCATGTTTTAAAGTCATCAACCTGACATGGTCAGATAGATCCCCCCAAATCACTTCAGCTGGGAGTGGGAAGTGGAGGCCAACAGCTTGTTGGCTGCTCCTTGGAGCAGATTAGAGTGGCCCGTGGTGACCAAAGCTTGTACCCAGGAGAGAGAGTGACCACAGGCAGAGGGTGAGCTCAGGACCAGGCGCTGGGACACCATAGTCAGCAGGTCAGGCTCCTTGCAGCCAGTACAAGCCAGGAGGGCTTCCTGGAGTAGGGGCCATTGATGTGATGAGAAGGCTGGACGCTGACCTGAAACCTGGACAGACTCTGACCCTTCTGGACATTAGTGCCCCTGCACATCTGACCACAGACCTGCCTTCCCAGAGGGCAGCTGAGATCCTGGTGTGCAAGTGTGTGTGTGTGTGTGCGTGGGCCTCCCTGACAGCCAATATTTCACAGTGCACGAGCCAGCTCTCGCTCCCACCCCCTCGCTCCTGTTTATGAAGCGAAGGGTAAGTGTTTAATTAGTCGCCTAATTGCCTGGGTAATTGGGAGACGTACTCAGCTCTCCAAGTAATCAGTCGGAACAGGCCTCGAAAATATCTGGCCCAATATTCATTAGTGTGGTTCAATCGTTAAACAGTTACCGTGTTTGGTTCATGACAAGGCCCAGCAAACAGCCGGGCTCCCCACTGCCACCCGCCAGACTGAACTGGGCATGCCACCTTGTGTAGACCAAAGGACAGATGGCCACTGCGTGCAAAGGTGGGCTGATGGGGCGGGTAGGGTCTGTAGTCCCACCTCTGCAACCCGGCAGTCCCTCACCAGGGCGGCACCGCTTCTCCCTGGAGCCACAGAAGGCCCCTCCATCAGTCTGCGGGGGAGCAGCCATGGACTCTGTGCACAGCGCTTAGGGGTAAGGGAAGGAGGGGTCTTCCCTGCAGGAAAGAGCCCATCCGCACCCACTCTTTACAGCTTACAGAGCAGGTGCACATCTACCAGTCTTTTACTTGCCCTACATAAATGTACCCATTTTACAGATAGGAAACTGAGGCCAACGGGGCAAAGCGCGCTGGGCAGAGCCAGATTTCCCCTTCTGCAGATGCAACTGCCCCTTCTCTCCCTCTGCCCAGAGTCTCACCTCCCAAGGAAGAGTCTGGCCCTCACTGGAGGGGGCAGCTGTCAGACAGGGTGATATCAGCTGGGCCCTGGGTGTCTTTCAACAAGACAGCTCAGTTAGTACCATCCCACATCTCCCACGTTGTCTGCTGCTGGGACTAAATAGTCTGCTCATCTCTCCATCCCTCCATCCCCCATCCCTCTATCCCTCTACTCTCATTCCCTAACCTTCCATCCCTCTGTCTCCACCTCTCAATTCCTCTATCCCTCCATTCCTCCACCCCTCAATCCCCCAACCCTCCATTCCTCCATCCCTCTATCCTTCCATCCCTCCATCCTCCATCCCTCCA
>PVKS010047121.1:0-12971 GCA_004027875.1 Aplodontia rufa | reverse complement strand
ATGCACGTGCTGATGATGCTGCACTCCTCAGCCAATCAGAACTCAGCAGGAGCATTCACCTGCATTAAAATCTGGCCCTGTTGCTTGGCAACCGCTGTTGGGGAGTTCAGAGCTACCAAAGCACAGTTGTGCTGTTGGGGCACTGTGGAGAGACACGGTTGGCTTGACTCTAATTGCTTGATTTGAGTCACTGAGGAGGTTTCTGTCCAAGCCAGTGGTAGGTGCCTCTGAGCCTTGACTTCTCCCAAGAGGAAAGGCTTTGGTGTGCTGGCTTATTATCAGGGACTCTATGGTTCCTGTAACACACTGAGGATGGAGTTCCTGTGCTTTGGGTGGGGCAGTTCTTCAGGACTACACTCGCCCAGAGGCCAGGTGGGCTACAAACCTGAGAGCAGGATCCAGAATGCTGTGTGTTCCGGAAATGTGGCCAAAGTGTGGCGTATGCTCGCTGGTGGCCAATGTGTCATGAATGACAGTTATGGCAACATCAGGTAATAGAGCTGAATACCAAGGGCAAGGGGATGTATGGGATTAGGGAGCGTTTCCCAAACTGTGTCCACAGGATGGTCACTGTGAGTGTGAATCTCCGCCCCACCAATGACGCTTGGCTTTTTCCCCTCTACAATGGCCTGAGCACATCACATCTACAGAGCTTGGTGTGCTCCCATGCCTAGCATGAGTAGGTGAGAAGAACAGCAAAACTCCTCTCCCACCCATGAGGTTTTCCCCTGACAGCACTTTTTCTCTATTGTATGTGATTTAAGGAGCAAAATGCGGGGCATTTTCCCAATGTATTTAAGGATACTTGCGCAGGAAACTGGTACGTGCTAAGTACTGTATCATGGTGTCAGAAATAGGATGAACAAATATTTGTGATAGAAGCCCAGTATCAGTGTGCTAACAGGCCCACGGATACAAGGTGTTTCCTAAGGGACCTCACCAGGTATCTTGGGATTAGGAGTACTGTTGATGAAAGGCGGTTTTTCACAGTGGCAAGAACAGGGGTTCCAATGTCACTGCTGAAGAGGATTTTGTAGAATATTTCAACATTTTCACTCATTTCCTACTCCTCTGACTTGGAAAGGTTGTTAGGTTCCAGGAGAGTCAGACCAGTGTTTGCAAGGAAGGCAGGTTTTCCTTCAAGCTGTCAGAGTGCGATCTTAGATTTTCCCCACTCAACTGCATAGCAGCAGACGGACAGGAAGGTACAAATTGAGAGCAGAATGGAAATTGGAGGAAGGGTCAAAGGAAAGTGAGGATCCAAAATGTGTTAAGGTCTAACTTTTCTCACTGGGCATAAAATACTGATCCTTGACTAAATGTCTGCTGCAGGCCTGGTGAACACAAGCTACATATCTCTGTGGTGGGTTTTCAGGAGTTAAGGCTGATTCAAGGTGAATATTGTGAAAGAGTGACACCCCACATTCCTCTGACATACCGAAAGAGGGAGGGCTCTGTTAATTTTTGCCCTGGGAAGCCTGAAGAGGGAAAACTTCCTGCCTCAGCAGCCCACATTTGCAAGCTATGTCCCTACCACTGAGTGAAACAAACTTGCTATCCCTATATGCCAGACTGAAGATAGATTCTAAGTTCCCCCTGCATTCACGCTGGACAGAGTATTTAATGCTCAAGTGTGTAGCACACATCTCAGTTGCACTGAAGTAGAATATTTGATAGGAAAGGCAGAGTGAGAGTGGCCTCCTCCTGTGCTTAGCTTTCCATGTACTGATGATGCTGCATGCTAAGCCATCGTAATTTGTTTGTAGCATTCGCATACCCTCGTGTTCAACCTTCCGCTTTGTCAGCCACTTTTGGGGATCTGAGATTAACCCAACTGCAGAGCTGTGATGCTAGCACACTGTGCATAGAGTTGGTTGGCTGACTCAAAGGGATTATTTTTTGTTCACTGAGGTGGTTTTTGCAAAGTGAATGGCAAAGTACTCGTGTGAGGCCAAAGCCTTCAGCAGGATGAAGAGTTTGATCATGTAGAGTTAGCACCAGGGTTCCAACTGTGCCTGCAGAACTCAGAGAATGGGATGCCCAATCATTGTTTGTTTTGGGGGAGATCTCTCATGGTCCCCTTGCTTGTAGGCTGGGAGGTCTATGGAGCTGGGAGTTTAATCCAGAGTCCATGATTGTGGAGAGAGTGGCCAAGGGGCAGTGGGTGCTGGCTGTTGAGAAAAGGGGCATCAATAACAGTGATGAGAGGAATAAGTAAGTGGGCTGAGAAGCAATGGCAGGAGGACGAGCGGGAGAAGGGAGTGTCTCCCACGCTGTGCCCATCGGGAGAAAAATGTTGGTGCATAGCCTTTACCCCCTGTTGCTTCCCACTTTAATCTACAGCTGCATGCTCACCTCTTGCCTAGAGATTTGGAGTTTTCTAGAGCCGCATTCTGCTTGGGAGTAAAAACATAAAATAGAACAAAACCAAAAAAACTTAGCCATCCCCTAGAATTCCCCTGGGTGGGCACTACTGGACTATGTAAGGTAGGTCAGTAGCAAAATCAATTCCACTTAGCCTACCATTCAGGGAGGCACAAGTGTAGAAAATAATACTGTGAAAATAATACTGTGTGTTGTGTCTCTAAGATGACAGGCTAATCTTTGTGAGGGAAGCCCAGTGCCAATGTATTAACACACCCACGTAGTCATGTGGTTTCCAGAGGCACTTACCAAGCAATCTGTGGAATGACTGCTGTAGCTGGAAGGTTTTCCACTTGGCCACTCAGAGGACTGCCAGTTCGCTCCTCAAGGAATGTATATAGAATATTCCTCTGTTTTCACTCATTGTCTGTTCTTCTGACTAGGAAAGAGTGCTCTGAACCATTCCACTAAGACGCAAGTTCGCAAGAAAGAATAATTTGCATTCTAGGTTTATGGATGTGCACTTCCTATGCAGCAAGGCATTGTATAGCATCAGGTAGAGAGTTCAAAAAGTAGCAAACAAAGATGGAGGGAAAGGCAAATGTCAGTGTGCATGCAATAAGGACGAAGGGTTGCCATTTCTCACTGAGCATGAAGGAATGAGCTACGTCTAAGCACCTGTAGAGTGGTGGGAGAACATGAGCTGGGGTTCTCCCTGGTTTGTTCCCAGGATTTCAGGATGATGCCAGTGGCACCCTACTGTACAGTGACCACCTTCTGTCCTGTGTCTCACTCTCTGGAGGGAGTGCTTTGTCCATTTGTGCTCTCTGGCTTGAAAGGTGCAAGCTTCCTGCCAGAGTATCCCACAGACTGGGAAGACAGGCCTGTGCCAAGGGCCCAGAAAAAACCTGCAAAACCCAGTGCTCGAGGAAACGGGGCCTGGAAGGTTTCACAAACATAATCTCTCCGAGATCATGCCTGCTTCCACAGTGGTGTGAGCCAATGTTGATAGTGTGTGACACACAGCCAACTGCTGCTGAGGCTCACCAATGGAAGGAAAATTCTGAGTGGCAGTTGGTTTCCTGCTGGTCTTGCACATGCGCGTGCTGATGATGCTGCACTCCTCAGCCAATCAGAACTCAGCAGGAGCATTTACGTGCATCAGAATCTTTCCTTGTTGCTTATCAACAGCTATGGGGAGTTCAGAGCTACCAAAGCACACAGCTGTGCTCTTGGGGCACTGTGGAGAGAAAAGTTGGCTTGACTCTAATTGTTTGATTTGAGTTGCTGGGCAGGTTTCTGTCCAAGCCAGTGTTAGGTGCCTCTGAGCCTTGACCTCTGCCAAGAGGAAAGGCTTTGGTGTGCTTGCTTATTATCAGGGCCTCTATGGTTCCTGACTCAGCCTGAGGATGGAGTGCCTGTGCTTTGTGTGGGGCAGTTCTTGTGGAATCACCTCGCCCAGAGACCAGGTGGGCTACAAAGCGGAGGGCAGGATACAGAAGGCTGTGTGTTCCGGAAATGTGGCCAAAGTGTGGCGTATGCCAGCTGGTGGCCAATGTGGGGTGAATTACAGTGATGGCAACAACAGGTAATAGAGCTGGATCCCAGGGGCAAGGGGTTGTATGGGATTAGGGAGCGTTTCCCAGACTGTGTCCATAGGATGGCCACTGTGAGTGTGAATCTCCATCCCACCAATGACGCTTGGCTTTTTCCCTCTACAATGGCCTGAGCACATCACATCTACAGAGCTTGGTGTGCTCCCATGCCTAGCATGTGTAGGTGAGAAGAACAGCAAAACTCCTCTCACATCCATGAGGTATTCCCCTGAAAGCCCTTTTTGTCTATTGCATGTGATTTAAGGAGCAAAATGTGGGTCATTTTCCCTATGAATTTCAGGAGACTGGCTCAGCAAACTGGCATGTGCTAAGTACTGTATGATGGTGTCATAAATAGGATGAACAAATATTTATGATGGAAGCCCAGTGTCAGTGTGTTAATAGGCCCACGGATAGAAGGTGTTTCCTGAGGGACCTCACCAGGTATCTTGGGATTAGGGGTACTGTTGATGAAAGCCTGTTTTTCACAATGGCATGAACAGGCGTTCCAATGTCACTGCTGAAGAGAAGTTTGTAGAATATTTCAACATTTTCACTCATTTCCTACTCCTCTGACTTGGAAAGGTTGCTAGGTTCCAGGAGAGTCAGACCAGTGCTTGCAAGGAAAGCAGGTTTTCCTTCAAGCTGTCAGAGTGCGGTCTTAGATTTTCCCCACTCAAATGCATAGCAGCAGACAGACATGAAGGTACAAATTGAGAGCAGAATGGAAATTGGAGGAAGGGTCAAAGGAAAGTGAGGATCCAAAACGTGTTAAGGTCTGACTTTTCTCACTGGGCATATAACATTGATCATTGACTAAATGTCTGTTGCGTGCCTGGTGAACACCAGCTACATATCTCCGTGGTGGGTTTTCAGGAGTTGAGGCTGATTCAAGTTGAATATTGTGAAAGAGTGACACCCCACATTCCTCTGACCTACCGATGGAGCGAAGGCTCTGTTAAATTTTGCCCAGGGAATCCTGGAGACGGAAAACTTCCTGCCTCAGCAGCGCACATTTGGCAAGCTAGGTCCCTACCACTGAGTGAAACAAACCTGCAATCCCTACATGCCAGACTGAAGATAGATTCTAAGTTCACCCTGCATTCATGTTGGACAGAGCATTTAATGCTCAAGTGTGCAGCACGCAGCTCAGTTGCACTGAAGTAGAACATTTGATAGGAAAGGCAGTGTGAAAGTGGCCTCTTCCTGTGCTTACCTTTCCATGTACTGATGATGCTGCATGCTAAGCCATCGTAATATGTCTGTAGCATTCACATACCCTAGAGTTCAAGCTTCTACTTTTTCAGCTAGTTTTGGGGATCTGAGATTTACCCAACTGCAGAGCTGTGATGCTAGCACACTGTGCATAGAGTTGGTTGGCTTGACTCAAAGTGATTATTTTTGTTCACTGAGGTGGTTTTTGCAAAGTGAATGGCAAGGTACTCGTGTGAGGCCAAAGCCTTCAGCAGGATGAAGGGTTTGATCATGTAAAGTTAGCACCAGGAGCCCAACTGTGCCTGCAGAACTCAGAGGAAGGTATGCCCACTCATTGTATGTTTTGGGGGAGATCTCTTGTGGTCCCCTTGCCTGTAAGCCGGGAGGTCTACGGAGCTTGGAGTAGAGTCCAGAGTCCATGATTGTGGGCAGAGTGGCCAAGGGGCAGTGGATGCTGGCTGTTGAGAAAAGGGGCATCAATAACAGTGATGAGAGGAAAAAGTAAGTGTGCTGGGAAGCAATGGCAGGATGATGAGCGGGAAGTGGGAGTGTCTCCCACGCTGTGCCCATCGGGAGAACAAATGTTGGTGCATAGCCCTTACCCCCTGTTGCTTCCCACTTTAATCTACAGCTGCATGCTCACCTCATGCCTAGAGATCTGAAGATTTCTATAGCCGCATTCTGTTTGGGAGTAAAAACATAAAATAGAACAAAACCAAAAAAACTTACCCATCCACTAGAATTCCCCTGGGTGGGCACTACTGAACTATGTAAGGTAGGTCAGTAGCAAAATCACTTCCACTTAGCCTACCATTAAGGGAGGCACAGGTGTAGAAAATAATACTGTGAAAATCCAGGTGTTGTTCTGTCTCTAAGATGACAGGCAAATCTTTGTCAGGGAAGCCCAGTGCCAATGTATTAACACACCCATGTAGTCATGTGGTTTCCAGAGGTACTTAACAAGCAATCTGTGGAATGACTGCTGTAGCTGGAAGGTTTTCCACTTGGTCACTCAGAGGTCTGCCAGTTTCCCTTCTCAAGGGATGTATATAGAATATTCTTCTGTTTTCACTCATTTTCTGTTCTTTTGACTACGAAAGAGTGCTCTGAACCATTGCACTAAGACGCAAGTTTGCAAGGAAGAATAGTTTGCATTCTAGTTATCTGGATGTGCACTTGCTATGCAGCAAGCCATTGTAGAGCATCAGGCAGAGAGTTCAAGAAGTCGTAAACAAAGATGGAGGGAGAGCCAAATATCAGTGTGCATGCAATAAGGAGGAAGGGTTGCCATTTCTCACTGAGCATGAAGGAATGAACTACATCTAAGCACCTGTAGAGTGGTGGAAGATCATGAGCTGGGGTTCTCTCTGGTTTGTTTCCAGGATTTAAGGATGATGCCAGGGGCACCCTATTGCACAATGACCACCTTCTGTCCTTTGTCTCACACTCTGGAGGGAGTGCTTTGTAGATTTGTGCTGTCTGGCTTGAAAGGTGCAACTTCCTGCTAGAATGTCCCACAGACTAGGAAGACAGGTCTGCGCCAAGGGCCAAGAGACAACATGCAAAACCCAGTGCCCAAGGAAACGGGGCTTGGAAGGTTTCACAAACATAACCCCTCCTCCGATATCATGCCTGCTTCCACAGTGGTGTGAGCCAGTGTTGATAGTGTGTGACACACAGCCAACTGCTGCTGAGGCTCACCAATGGAAGGAAAATTCTGAGTGGCATTTGGTCTCCTGCTGGTCTTGCACATGCACGTGCTGATGATGCTGCACTCCTCAGCCAATCAGAACTCAGCAGGAGCATTCATGTGCATCAGAGTCTGATCCTGTTGCCTGGCAACCGCTGTTGGGGAGTTCAGAGCTACCAAAGCACACAGCTGTGCTCTTGGGGCACTGTGGAGAGACACGGTTAGCTTGACTCTAATTGCTTGATTTGAGTCGCTGAGGAGGTTTCTGTCCAAGGCAGTCGTAGGTGTCTCTGAGCCTTGACTTCTGCCAAGAGGAAAGACTTTGGTGTGCTGGCTAATTATCAGGGACTCTATGGATCCTGCACCAGCCTGAGGATGGAGTGCCTGTGCTTTGGGTGGGGCAGTTCTTGCGGAATCACCTTGCACAGAGTCCATGATGGCTACAAAGCTGAGAGCAGAATCCAGAAGGCTGTGTGTTCCGGAAATGTGGCTAAAGTGCGGCCTTTGCTCGCTGGTGGCCAATGAGGTGTGAATGACAGTGATGGCAACAACAGGTAATAGAGCTGGATCACAGGGGCAAGGGGATGTATGGGATTAGGGAGCGTTTCCCAGACTGTGTACACAACATGGCCACTGTGAGTGTGAATCTCCCCCCTACCAAAGACACTTGGCTTTTTCCCTCTACAATGGCCTGAGCACGTCACATCTACAGAGCTTGGTGTGCCCCCATGCATAGTATGTGTAGGTGAGAAGAACAGCAAAACTCCTCTCACATCCATGAGGTATTCCCCTGACAGCACTTTTTGTCTATTGCATGTGATATAAGGAGCAAAATGTGGGGCATTTTCCCTATGTATTTCAGGAGACTGGCTCAGTAAACTGGCATGTGCTAAGTACTGTATCATGGTGTCAGAAATAGGATGAACAAATATTTGTGATGGAAGCCCAGTATCAGTGTGTTAACAGGCCCACGGATACAAGGTGTTTCCTGAGGGACCTCACCAGGTATCTTGGAATTAGAGGTACTGTTGATGAAAGCCTGTTTTTCACAATGGCATGAACAGGCGTTCCAATGTCATCGCTGAAAAAGAGTTTGTGGAATATTTCAACATTTTCACTCATTTCCTCCTCCTCTGACTTGGAAAGGTTGCTAGGTTCCAGGAGAGTCAGATGAGTGTTTGCAAGGAAGGCAGGTTTTCCTTCAAGCTGTCAGAGTGCGGTCTTAGATTTTCCCCATTCAACTGCATAGCAGCATACAGACATGAAGGTACAAATTGAGAGTAAAATGGAAATTGGAGGAAGGGTCAAAGGAAAATGAGGATCAAAAACGCGTTAAGGTCTGACTTTTCTCACTGGGCATATAACACTGATCATTGACTAAATGTCTGTTGCGTGCCTGGTGAACACCAGCTAGATATTTCTGTGGTGGGTTTTCAGGAGTTGAGGCTGATTCAAGGTGAATATTGTGAAAGAGTGACACCCCACATTCCTCTGACCTACCGAAGGTGGGAAGGCTCTGTTAATTTTTGCCCAGGGAATCCTGGAGACGGAAAACTTCCTGCCTCAGCAGCCCACATTTAGCAGGATAGGTCCCAACCACTGAGTGAAATAAACCTGCAATCCCTACATGCCAGACTGAAGATAGATTCTAAGTTCACCCTGCATTCATGCTGGACAGAGTATTTAATGCTCAAGTGTGCAGCACGCAGCTCAGTTGCACTGAAGTAGAACATTTGATAGGAAAGGCAGAGTGAGAGTGGCCTCTTCCTGTGCTTACCTTTCCATGTACTGATGATGCTGCATGCTAAGCCATCGTAATTTGTCTGTAGCATTCGCATACCCTAGAGTTCAACCTTCCACTTTTTCCACTAATTTTGGGGATCTGAGATTTACCCAACTGCAGAGCTGTGATGCTAGCACACTGTGCATAGAGTTGGTTGGCTTGACTCAAAGCGATTATTTTTGTTCACTGAGGTGGTTTTTGCAAAGTGAATGGCAAGGTACTCGTGTGAGGCCAAAGCCTTCAGCAGGATGAAGGGTTTGATCATGTAGAGTTAGCACCAGGGTCCCAACTGTGCCTGCAGAACTCAGAGGATTGGATGCCCAATCATTATTTGTTTTGGGGGAGATCTCTCGTGGTCCCCTTGCCTGTAAGCCGGGAGGTCTACGGAGCTAGGAGTGGAGTCCAGAGTCCATGATTGTGGGCAGAGTGGCCAAGGGGCAGTGGATGCTGGCTGTTGAGAAAAGGGGCATCAATCACAGTGATGAGAGGAAAAAGTAAGTGGGCTGGGAAGCAATGGCAGGAGGACGAGCGGGAGAAGGGAGTGTCTCCCACGCTGTGCCCATTGGGAGAACAAATGTTGGGGCAAAGCCCTTACCCCCTGTTGCTTCCCACTTTAATCTACAGCTGCATGCTCACCTCATGCCTAGAGATCTGAAGATTTCTATAGCCGCATTCTGCTTGGGAGTAAAAACATATAATAGAACAAAACCAAAAAAACTTACCCATCCACTAGAATTCCCCTGGGTGGGCACTACTGGAGCATGTAATGTAGGTCAGTAGCAAAATCACTTCCACTTAGCCTACCATTAATGGAGGCAAAGGTGTAGAAAATAATACTGTGAAAATCCAGGTGGAGTTGTGTCTCTAAGATGACAGGCAAATCTTTGTCAGGGAAGCCCAGTGCCAATGTATTAAAACACCCACGTAGTCATGTGGTTTCCAGAGGTACTTTACAAGCGATCTGTGGAATGACTGCTGTAGCTGGAAGGTTTTCCACTTGGCCACTCAGAGGTCTGCCAGTTTCCCTTCTCAAGGGATGTATATAGAATATTCTTCTGTTTTCACTCATTTTCTGTTCTTCTGACTAGGAAAGAGTGCTCTGAACCATTCCACTAAAACGCAGGTTTGCAAGAAAGAATAGTTTGCATTCTAGGTATCTGGATGTGCACTTGCTATGCAGCAAGCCATTGTAGAGCATCAGGCAGAGAGTTCAAAATGTAGTAAACAAAGATGGAGGGAGAGCCAAATATCAGTGTGCATGCAATAAGGAGGAAGGGTTGCCATTTCTCACTGAGCATGAAGGAATGAACTACATCTAAGCACCTGTAGAGTGGTGGAAGATCATGAGCTGGGGTTCTCTCTGGTTTGTTTCCAGGATTTAAGGATGATGCCAGTGGCACCCTACTGCACAGTGACCACCTTCTGTCCCTTTTCTCACTCTCTGGAGGGAGTGCTTTGTCCATTTGTGCTCTCTGGCTTGAAAGGTGCAAGCTTCCTGCCAGAATGTCCCACAGACTGGGAAGACAGGCCAGCGCCAAGGGCCCAGAGACAACCTGCATAACCCAGTGCCCGAGGAAACGGGGCTTGGAAGGTTTCACAAACATAACCCCTCCTCCGATATCATGCCTGCTTCCACAGTGGTGTGAGCCAGTGTTGATAGTGTGTGACACACAGCCAACTGCTGCTGAGGCTCACCAATGGAAGGAAAAGTCTGAGTGGCAGTTGGTCTCCTGCTGGTCTTGCACATGCACGTGCTGATAATGCTGCACTCCTCAGCTAATCAGAACTCAGCAGGAGCATTCACGTGCATCAGAGTCTGACACTGTTGCCTGGCAACCGCTGTTGGGGAGTTCACAGCTACCAAAGCATACAGCTGTGCTCTTGGGGCACTGTGGAGAGACACGGTTGGCTTGATTCTAATTGCTTAATTTGAGTCGCTGGGGAGGTTTCGGTCCAAGCCAGTGGTAGGTGCCTCTGAGCCTTGATTTCTGCCAAGAGGAAAGGCTTTGGTGTGCTGGTGAATTATCAGGGCCTCTATGGTTCCTGCACCAGCCTGAGGATGGAGTGCCTGTGCTTTGGGTGGGGCAGTTCTTGGGGAATCACCTTGCACAGAGTCCATGTGGTCTACAACGCTGAGTGCAGAATCCAGAAGGCTGTGTGTTCCAGAAATGTGGCCAAAGTGCGGCCTTTGCTCGCTGGTGGCCAATGAGGTGTGAATGACAGTGATGGCAACAACAGGTAATAGAGCTGGATCCCAGGGTCAAGGAAATGTATGGGATTAGGGAGTGTTTCCCAGACTGTGTCCACAAGATGGCCACTGTGAGTGTGAATCTCCACCCTACCAATGATGCTTGGCTTTTTCCCTCTACAATGGCCTGAGCACGTCACATCTACAGAGCTTGGTGTGCTCCCATGCCTAGCATGTGTATGTGAAAAGAACAGTAAAACTCCTCTCCAACCCATGAGCTATTTCCCTGACAGCACTTTTTGTCTATTGTTTGTGATTTAAGAAGCAAAATGTGGGGCATTTTCCCTATGTATTTAAGGAGACTGGCTCAGCAAACAGGCATGTGCTAAGTACTGTATCATGGTGTCATAAATAGGATGAACAAATATTTGTGATGGAAGCCCAGTATCAGTGTGTTAACAGGCCCAAGAATACAAGG
Source organism: Aplodontia rufa (assembly GCA_004027875.1). Taxonomy (NCBI): domain Eukaryota; kingdom Metazoa; phylum Chordata; class Mammalia; order Rodentia; family Aplodontiidae; genus Aplodontia; species Aplodontia rufa. Next base: position 1,658 of record PVKS010047121.1, on the reverse strand, counting down.
TGTTTCCTGAGGGACCTCACCAGGTATCTTGGGATTAGGGGTACTGTTGTTGAAAGACTGTTTTTCACAATGGCATGAAAAGGGGTTCCAATGTCACTGCTGAAGAGGAGTTTGTGGAATATTTCAACATTTTCACTCATTTCCTACTCCTCTGACTTGGAAAGGTTGCTAGGTTCCAGGAGAGTCAGACCAGTGTTTGCAAGGAAGGCAGGTTTTCCTTCAGGCTGTCAGAGTGAGGTCTTAGGTTTTCCCCACTCAACTGCATAGCAGCAGACAGACAGGAAGGTACAAACTGAGAGCAGAATGAAAATTGGAGTAAGGGTCAAAGGAAAGTGAGGATCCAAAATGTGTTAAAGTCTGACTTTTCTCACTGGGCATATAACACTGATCCTTGAATAAATGTCTGTTGCGTGCCTGGTGAACACCAGCTACATATCTCTGTGGTGGGTTTCCAGAAGTTGAGGCTGATTCAAGATGAATATTGTGAAAGAGTGACACCCCACATTCCTCTGACACACCGAAGGAGGGAGGGCTCTGTTAATTTTTGCCCTGGGAAGCCTGAAGAGGGAAAACTTCCTGCCTCAGCAGCCCACATTTAGCAAGCTAGGTCCCTACCACTGAGTGAAACAAACCTGCAATCCCTACATGCCAGATTGAAAATAGATTCTAAGTTCCCCCTGCATTCACGCTGGACAGAGTATTTAATGCTCAAGTGTGTAGCACACATCTCAGTTGCATTGAAGTAAAACATTTGATAGGAAAGGCAGAGTGAGAGTGGCCTCTTCCTGTGCTTACCTTTCCATGTACTGATGATGCTGCATGCTAAGCCATCATAATTTGTCTGTAGCATTCGCATACCCTAGAGTTCAACCTTCCACTTTGTCAGCTGCTTTTGGGGATCTGAGATTAACCCAACTGCAGAGCTGTGATGCTAGCACACTATGCATAGAGTTGGTTGGCTTGACTCAAAGGGATAATTTTTGTTCACTGAGGTGTTTTTGCAAAGTGAATGGCAAAGTACTCGTGTGAGGCCAAAGCCTTCAGCAGGATGAAGAGTTTGATTATGTAGAGTTAGCACCAGGGTCCCAACTGTGCCTGCAGAACTCAGAGGATGGGATGCCCAATCATTGTTTGTTTAGGGGGAAATCTCTCGTGGTCCCCTTGCCTGTAGGCTGGGAGGTCTATGGAGCTGGGAGTTTAGTCCAGAGTCCATGATTGTGTCAGAGTGGCCAAGGGGCAGTGGGTGCTGGCTGTTGAGGAAAGGGGCATCAATAACAGTGATGAGAGGAAAAAGTAAGTGGACTGGGAAGCAATGGCAGGAGGACGAGTGGGAGAAGGCAGTGTCTCCCACGCTGTGCCCATCGGGAGAACAAATGATGGTGCATAGCCCTTACACCCTGTTGCTTCCCACTTTAATCTACAGCTGCATGCTCACCTCTTGCCTAGAGATTTGGAGTTTTCTAGAGCTGCATTCTGCTTGGGAGTAAAAACATAAAATAGAACAAAACCAAAAAAACTTAGTCATCCCCTAGAATTCCCCTGGGTGGGCACTACTGGACTATGTAAGGTAGGTCAGTAGCAAAATCAATTCCACTTAGCCTACCATTCAGGGAGGCACAAGTGTAGAAAATAATACTGTGAAAATCCAAGTGGTGTTG
>PVKS010047120.1:0-12971 GCA_004027875.1 Aplodontia rufa | reverse complement strand
GAGGAAATTTTATTTATTTTTTTATCTGGCCTTTATTTCTCTGACACTTAGTTGTGTCTGTGGTGCTGCGGTTTAAACCAATGTCCTTCCACATGCCAGGCAAGCACTCCAACCGCTGAGCCAACACTTCAGCCCCAAGACTGTTTTATTGCATATGTATAGAACTAATCATGCTGGTTTTTATTTTTATTTATTTTTTGTTTTTAAAGAGAGAGGGAGAGTGAGAGAGAGAGAGAAAGACAATCAATTTTATTTAGTTTTCACAGACTTTTCTTGCTCATACACTTCATTGTGTACGTGGTGCTGGGGTTCAAACCTTCCTACTCGCGCATGCAAGGCAAGCGCCGTAACCGTTGAGCCACCGCTCCAGCCCCCTCATGCTGTTTTTTAACAATCAAAATCCAACCACTTTGGTTCCAAACCATCTCCTAAATGTCTCATCAAGGACTATGCTCTCTAGAAGAACTAAATTACTTTTTTTACTCTTCATTGACTGCATAATTCTACTCCTGTCTGTATGATATTCTATTCACCTAGATTTCCTGTGTTCAGTATTATGCAAGGCTTCCCTGATTACCACAACTCAAAGTAAAATTTCTTCCAATGAACTTTCCCTGTATCCTCCAGAGACTACCACAGTACTGGTACATAGTTAATTAAGACTTTGTGGAATTTTTATTTAGTCTGTTAAACTATTATAATGTATGACCTATACAATAAATAATCCCAAAATATGAGCCTTCTTTATGAAAGTCACTGGCATATGTAGATATATTTGTATACTTTTTCGGCTAGAGAGAATTTGAGGCTGAGTATACACACTTCATAAGTGTTTCTCTTAGTATTTTTAAAAAGTGAGATAAAAGAGTTGAATTGTACCTAATATAGCAGTGTCAAGCAGCAGAATGATGGTAGACTTTCTTGAGGATTTAGTATATATAGTACCTCACATACCATGAAATTCTTTTGTTTAATCTTTTGTTAGTTTTGAGATGGGGTTCGCTGTGTTGCCCAAGCTGGCCTCTAACTCCTGGACTCAAGTGAACTCCCTGCCTTAAACTCCCAGGTAGCTAGGACTACAACCGTGTGCCACAGCACTGGGCTACTACGATTTTTTAAAATATGCATTATCAACTGTATACTTCACACAAGCCCTGTTAAGTAAGGTGTTTTTATTTTCCTCATTTTATACATGAAAATTCTGGAACTTGAAGAGGTTGTCTAACTTGTGTCAGTTCCCATAGATAGTCAAATGCCCTAAGGCTTTTAACCACTTAAGTATATTGAAAAATAAGTCTAAGAGAAGGCACGTTGAGTAGACAAAGTTTTGAAATAAAGCCTTGGGATACAGAAAGAAAAATGAGAGAAATCATATTTGGGTTTTAAGAGTACATTCCCATGTGTTTTATAAATTAAGATACTACTGTTTGACTAAGAAATGTTGATGCATGTGGTTTATGAGTTTGTGATGGGAAGGGACACAAACTCTGACAGAGGTTTAAGTTAATATATCTTTAGTTGTCTTGGATGTTAATGGGAAAAAGTATTTACAAGAGCTTTCATAAGATAATTTGATCCCTTCATGCCTCCAAAGCTGTTGTCCCATAAAACATTAGTTTGAAATAATAAATTATCTACTGGAGGTTCTTCAGAATCCTCAGTCTTAGAGTTAGATTTTTAAGAGCTTGTGTCTGTTTTAAAGAGCTGTTAGTAAAACTGATATATACTTTATTCCTTTGTGATATTTTAATTATTTTTGGCTGATCCTTCTTTCTAAGTGCCAAATTAGAACAACCTCTTTAAAATATTTATTAAGGAGAAATATCTTAACCAGTTTAACCTGACATTTGCAGATGACATCCTCGGGCTGTTTTTCCCTTAGAGAATAGTGACTTAGGGTGGACTGTATGAGTGATGTCTGATCAGCCCATCATACTAGCATTTGTTTCTGGAAGGAAGGGAGGAAAAAAGGTAGGAAGGAAAGAAGGATGGCAGGCAGGCAGGGAAGGAGGGAGGAACAGAGAAGGGAAAGAAAGGTAGAGAGGGGTTTATTTTAAATTCTCTGAAGATGTCTAGTCAAAGGGTTATAGTAACTGTTATCACAGTTTTGGGCCACTTGGACAACAGAATTTTAATGCACTTGGAAAACAGAATTTTAATGACCATTGTCCTACACCTAACCTGACAGGTGCACACTGCACTGGGAAGTAATTTCCAAATATGAAGAAAAAGTTTGTGACAGGTTTTAGTTTCCGTTTTGCAAATGTCTTTTATAGCATTATGCTCTCAGAAGGAACTGTTGAAAAAATGAATCCTTTACCTTTCCTTGAGCAGTAAATTCCCTGTGCTGTTACTTCATTATCTAATAGAATGTCATTTGATATCATCATTTAAGTAATGTCACAATAGGTGGTGCCATAGCTCTATACTGCGTGATATAGGAAAATATAAAGTGTTATTTGACCAGTTAAATAAAAAGACAATTTTAAAAAGTCTTCTGAACTCTGCTTTTAAGAAATTCATGAACAACTGAAAATTTTTCAAAGGACTGCATTCCTCCATTCTCAGTTAGTGAAATGTCTCAACTGCCTTTTAGATTCTTCTAGCAGCCACAATGGGAATACTCTGGGGCCTGAGTGGCAAATGATATTATCTGTAGCATTGATGTCAGCCTGCATGGAGATTAATTACTATATTTGTAGTAAAGTACTAGTTGTGTTGCAATTACAGCCTTTTAAAACTCCCCCCCCCTTTGGTCATTTCTACTGACAATTTAAAGTAAAATAGCTGACAACTGACTATGATTAGTTTAGCCAGATGCTACTTGTTCTGGTAAACTCATTTTGAGCATTTGACAAGACTGCAAAGATTAGTGCCAGCTGAACAAAAAATATTATTACAGGCTTAAGATTTGTGAAAAGTCGGTTACTTTCCAGGTGTATGATGAATATGTAAATTAACTGGCAACATATCTTCTTTGGTGTTTATTTGTGAATCATTTGTCTACTTCATAAAATAATTGGTGGAGTTATCTTTCACATGTATGTTCAGGTGTCACCAAATAGATGCTGAAGAGTTTCTGTATTTTATTATATTCCATGAATTACCTGCTCTCCAGGTAAGGTTGCAAGACAAAATTAGGAACCTCTGGATTAGAGTGACCACAAAATGAGGGCTCCTTTCTTTAGTTAGGTTTCCGTTTGGCTATGAGTTTTTCCCTAATTGCTCCTGTTAATTCTGGAATATTCAGAGGTAAATGAATGACCTTGAGATGTTTTCTTCACCTACCACATTTTACCAATAAGGAGAGGTCCTATGGTTTCAATAATTTGTCAAATGCAACATAGCAAGGAAGTAGATGAGGTAGAATTAGTACCTAGTTCTCTTCATTCTAGTATTTTATCCACTTGCCAGTCCTCCCCACTTACTTCACTTTATACATTTGAATTTCTTTATACTTTTCTGACTTTGAATTCTTCACCTAACTTCCTGACTTAACTAACTTCTGAACTTATCCTCAGAATAAAATGCCTATATAAAAGTCTTTCCCATGCTCCATTTCCTTTTGCTATTTTTCTTCCTTTTTTCCACCCCACCCCATCCCAATAAAATCTGCCTTTCTCCCTCATTTACTCCTTTTTCAAAAACCATGTAGAATCAATGATCTTCCCTTGATAACTGTTTACAAATTTCTTTATTTTCCCCACATTCCTTTTTGTTATATCTCTAAAAAGCCTACTTAAAGAAAAGTTTAAAAAGTCAAGCTCCTAATTGCCTTTTCTTCCTGGTCTGTTGAATAAAGCACTAGATTGGGAATAAGAAAACCTTGATGCTCTTTCTTACCTTGACTAATGACATGAACACTCTATGCTCTAGTTTTCTACCAATAGTTGTATTTCTCTGTCCTGCAGAGTTATCAACCTAATGTAATTTAAACATCTAGGTGATGCTTAGGGTTTTCTGAGAATGGTGAATAAAATATATAAGATGGTTATACTATTTTAAGATATAGAAAATAATCATGATTGTTTTCATATTGATTGCTATTATTAATTTTTAAAGACTAGTGTACATACAGCTTTTCAGGAAATTCATCAAGCAAACTTTTTCCTGGGCAGGATAATATTTCTGTTTACCCTTATTTCACTACTGCTGTGATCTGAATGTCTCAAAACTCATGTGTTGAAACTTAATCACCAGTGGGATGGTATTAAGAGAAATGGCATTTCAGAGTAAGTCATGAGGGTGGAGCCCTTATGGATGGAATTAGGGCCCTTATAAAACACTCCATTAGGTGGGTTCCTGCTCTTCTTTTCATCTACCTTGTGAAAGATACAGTGTTTGTCCCCTCTGGAGGGCACAGCAACAAGGCTCTCCTGGAAACTGGGAGAACCCTCACCAGGCATGCAACTTCTCAGTGCCTTGATCTGGGACTTCTCAGACTCCGGAACTGTGTGGAATAATTTTCTATTCTTTATAAATTATAATGTTTTACTCTGGTATAGCAGCACAAAAAGACTAAGATAATTATTGTATCCTTTAGATCAACCCACACTACCATGTGTCTGGTAAAATGGTGTAAGTGGTAGTGAAGAGGTTGCTAATGTGTGTACATTAAATGTTCATTGGTTGAATAAGAGGTTGTGATTCTTTTGATGATTCCACACCAAGTGTGTGCTTTGAACAAAAGCCTTTACGTTCTGCATCCTTATCCCATTTGTAGTTTTACTTAATGTAACAATTGGTAGTCTTTTACAAGGTAACATATTGCAAGTAGGTAATTTTTATCATGTTGTATGCTTTACAGATTATAACCAAAACATGCTATGAGTTTTGTTTTTACAACAATATCATATGTCAACATATTATCTTATGTAGGATAGTTATGAAGTGTGTATAAGCCCTTTTCCAAAGCCATAATTCATCAATCAACCCTTTGTCTTGCCTCTTTTACTTGCTGTCATTTTCAATATCCATAACAACAAAAATAAACCCTGAAATACAGTATGTAAAACACTTTGTGTGTTCATTGTAGCTAGGAACAACTTCTATCTGGGAACCTGGGGAAAGGCCAGTAGAGTGGTGTGGGATTCCAGTAGGCTAAAGTCTTGGTATGGCCTATGATGGCTAAGGATAATAAAGGAAAGAGAGAGGTTAGAATTATATTGTAGAAAGAACATGTTAAAACCAGATAACATGGTAAAGAAATCCAGAGTAAACTTGAGGGCAAGTAGTCCTGCTTGGCTGACAATGCGGGATATGCCCATGCTATTAAAAGAAATTGTGATGAAAATGAAGTTTGAGAAGCACATGAAGAATGGCCTCAAATGTCATGTTAAAGAGTTCAGATTTTATTTATAAGACAGCGGGGGAGCCACTGAATGATTTTAAGTAGCAGAAAAATATCATAAGTGGTTTTGAGAAGAATGATCTGACCGTTATAAATAAAATTGATGCAGGAAAAACTGAAGAGGGAGGAAATAATTGTTAGCTTGTTGCAATTGTCCAAACAAGAACCTAAACTAGAATAGATACAATTGGCATTGTGAAGTATGATTCAACAGTATTTGATTTTTCTACATGTACAAAAAAAGTTCAAAGAGAATCCTGAGCCCGAATTACTTGCTCAATAGGGATGCTTATTTTCTAGGGGTTTTTTTTTTGTTTGTTTGTTTTGTTTTGTTTTAAGCAGGAGCAGTAAATTGGGAGGAAGGATCCTAGTTTGAGGAGATGTTACCTTTTAAGTACTTTAGTTTGAAGTATAGACCAAGTATATAGCTATAATTGCTTACTCGAGAGTTAAACATATAGTATTTGAATTAAGAGAGGATTAGGTGTCAATAATTACCTAATTTTACAGCTATACCCACAAAGATAATAATTAAAGTGATGAGATTAAAAATGATCATTGTGGCAGAGATGTGAGAAGGGAAGAAGGACAAAGAAACATCTTTGGTGAATACCTCATTTAAGTATACAAATAAGAATTAGTAGAAAAGGAAAAAATCATAGAATTTAGGTAGGGAAATTGTGCTGAAGCAATGTTTAGAAAACCTAAGGAAGAGAAAATTTCAAGATGAGAAGGTTAGTCAATAATAAAAATTTTTAAATAGAAAATATGTGGGTTGAGGATGAAAAAGTAGCTCATTGGATTGCTGGCCTAGGTCACATAGCTGATTCTGTAAGAACAATTTTAGTTGATTGGAAAGAACAGATCAGATTACAAGGGGTTAAATAAGTCCTAGGTGGTAATAAGGGGTCAAATTTGTGTAGATTGCAGTCTTTACAAAAGGTGAATATTTCATGTTTTTACCTTCATAATATTGACCTAGGTCTAGCCTCAATTTTAATATCATATGAAAGCAGCATTTTTATCATTTTGCAGCAGATTTTTGAATCTATGGTTTCAGATTTTTTAACTGATCAGCATGAGACAGATTCTCTTTAGCAGCATTTTTGTTCTGGACAAAATTCAAGCTGGGTATTACTGATTACTCTGAAATGCAAATAGTGCTATTTTGTTTTACAACTATCATTTAAAAAGCCATGTACTCATTAAGATAAATATGTGCTGCATGAACAACAAAAAATGAGAAAGAAAATGGATATTATTTGTATTTTGTAGGCTCTCCGATATAGAACTGAATGTACTAATCTTCAAATACTAATGAACACCAAAATGTAATTTGCCAATGCATAATTAACTTCTGACTGGCTTCCGTTGATTTGTAGTGCTATAACCCCATACCAGGTGAAGTTTTCCACTTTTAGAGATGTTATTTAGCCAATATTTCTAATTGTGGCCAAATAATGAGATGATTCTCATGAAAAAAATGTAATGTTAGAGTAAACTGTACTTCCATGGACCTCTGATTATAGTTTTTCTATTGAATTATCTGCCACTAAGACCATGATCTTTTGTTTTCCTCTTTCCCATTCTGTTCTTGTCTTTTTCCTGTTGCTGACAAGCAAAGGACTTCCTCTAAATTCTCAATTTGGAAACCTGCTAGTAGCTTGTCTTTATTGTACTGTATTACATCTCATATGACTATGTTTCCACTCCTTCATTTCTTTTTTTCACCTTTTTTATTCTGTCATGTCATTAATATATACATATATATTTACATGCATACGCATGCATATATACATCCACTCATTCATGTTGACATGCATGCATGCATAACATTACAGATTAGTGGTGGAAAAGGTTGTAAAGCATAAAGTTTTACTGTTCAGCTCATGGTCTATTGAGGAAGATTTTGCCCCTTAGCTTCACATGAGAAAATGCTTACTCTATAATCATAAGCTGAAATTCTTAGTTCAGCTGGTACCTGAAGAAATTGGGTTAAAGCATATATGGCTCAGTCAGACTAATCATTATAATTGGCAAATGAACTTAGAACATCAGGGCAGTCACTGGGTGTGGTGGTGCATTCCTGTAATGCCAGGAGCTCAGGAGGCAGAGGCAGAAAGGTAACAAGTTTAGATCCAGCCTAAGCAACTTAGGGAGACCCTGTCTCAAAATAAAATATAAAAGGGCTGGGTATGTGGCTCAGTTGTTAAGTGCCACTGGGTTCATTCCCTGGTACCAAAGAAAAAGGCAGTCAGGAATTTTGTGTACACAGTTTCCAAACTTAATACTTTACATCAGTATCAGATTACAAAATGGCTCAAGAACTTTAAAGCTATGACTCTGCCATGATGTGGGTTAATTTTTGTTTCATAGATTCATGAAATTTTGATTATTGTTTGGAAGGAACTTTAGAGGATCACCTAATTTAATCCCTTCCTAAAATGATATTACTTTCTTTTTAGAGGGTACTGGGCTTTGAACCCAGGGGAACTTACCCACTGAGTCATTTTTATGTTTTATTTTGAGACAGGGACTCAATAAGTTAAATAGCACTACTATCTATAACACCCCTGTGCAGTGTTATGGAAATCTTTATTTCATGTGGGCTTGTAGTCTATTGAAAATATATTCTTTGTTTTGGATCAAGATCTGTCTTCTTGTAAGATCTCTCTCCCCAATTTGGGGAACAATACATAATCTGAGACCTACCTCTTCCTCATAATAGGTATTCAGATTTTGAAAGTGTTTTCCATTTTGTTAAATTTCCCAGGTACTTTTCTATAGCATGCTTATATAGGTTTGTCAGCCATTCCTTGATTATTCACTTCTGAATGTTAGTTGTTCCTGTTCTCACTTCTTATGATTTGTAAATGCCCTTTCTAAAATTTCATACATTATTTAACTTAATACTTAAAATAATATTTTACCTTTGCAGAATATGATTGAGCAATACCTTATACATACATTACAAGTTTAAAGGTTAATTCTTTAGAAAATATAGGTTCCCATCCTAGATTATCAATGCCAGTCTGTGATTTTTAGTATTTATGGTTAATTGTATCCTGCTCTTGGCAGCACATGTTGACTGTGGTCAGTTTAAAATCCTTTTTCTTTTGTGTTTGTTTTTATTTTTAAACAAAAACTTTAGTGAAGTTGGATTCTCCCAAGTCCTTGACTTTTGTAATTGATTTTAAAAAGTGTGAGATTTGTGCTTTCTCTTGTTAGATTTAATTTTGTTTGGTTTATGTTTACCAATGATACCTATTACAAATTTTGAATCCTGATACTGTCATCTAGCATATTAACAATTCCTTTGGGTGTAATGTCATTTGCAAATTTAATAAGTATATTGTCAAACAGCTTCTTCTAAGTCGTTGATATGTTGAAAAAGACAGGAACAAGAAGAAATGCCTGTGACTACTAGAAGAATCCTCTTCCTGTATTGATACCAATCTAAAAATTAATAGCTTTCAAATTTAATTTTTAAACCAAATCAAAATCTACCCAGCTGTACTGTTTTAAAATCCATATGCCTTTTCCTTTCCTGCAATGATATCAAGAAAGAATTTGCTTATAATCATAAAATAAAAATGTTTTACACACTGGTAAATGTGTTAAAGAATTTAGAGTCATTTGTCACTGATTATTTTGCATAATTCATGCTGTTTATTGATTTTAGTATGATGTTTTATAAGTTCATAAAGACCTTTTGTACACCTAAGCATGGGGGAGAGCTAAGGGTACTATTTCTATAACACAGTTGAGAAAGGTTGATATTTTTATCCATACATTTGCTAAAGAAGGAAGAAGTTAAGGTACAATAAATCTAAACAAAGTGGCTCACAAATAAAAGAGACTAATCTCCCTCTAGGGAACACTGGCTGCAGGTCATGGCCCATTCCACTGGGAGATCCTTGAAAGGAAAAGTCTTTGTTTTGGCTCCCTGTTTTCACTGTTTTGTTTTCCTTCCACATTTTGAGTGCCATTTGATAATTATTGTCCAGAATCCAGGCATAGTGATGCATGCCTGCAATCCCAGTGACTCAGGATACTGAGGCAGGAGGATGTCAAGTTTGAGTCCAGCCTCAGCAACTCAGTGAGACCCAGTCTCAAAATAACAACTAAAAAAGACTCATAATGTAGCTCATTGGTAAAGTGTCCCTGGGTTCAGTCCCCAGTACGAAAACAATAGTAACAATAACAAAAATCACATGATTATCTGGACAATTATTCTGGATATTATGACCCTTGAATATAGACCAGGAGAATCTGTCCTTTTTTGCCTGTTTACTTACCTAAGGTCTACTCTCTCAATTTGTTCCATGAATGAAAAACATGCCTTTTCTCAAGATGAATCTTACCAGAAATGACCTCTTCCTATCTGAGAGCCCTCTCTACCTACGAGCTTGTGACCTTTCTTCATACAGATTCAATAGAATTGTAACTTAATACACTATGATATGGAATTGACATAGTAGGAATTGCCAGTCTCTAAACAGGGAGTTTGATCATAATTTGCCACTTATTCTGGCCAACATTTTGAGAATGTATCACAAGAATAGTTAAGGATCAAAGACCAGTGAATTACCTTTTATTATTGTTCATGAGATGTGATGAATAACTGAATTTGCTTTTAGCAATGTGAATTAAGTATACTTAGTCTGATGGCATTACTACCTATGAGAAAAGGTAGTAAAAAATCAGATAAAAGTAAAAAATTTAAGACAAGATTATTAAAAGTTGATGTTCACAAGATTATTCAAAGTTGATGTTCATTTTAGAAACAAATGGAATGATATGGACTAACCTGGCAGGGAAGGGTAAAAAAAAAAATGATAGATTTAAAATAGTGCTGGCTTACTCTAGAGATTTTTATGAAGTGAAAGTCCCTAACTTGAGATTTGAAATTTGCCAAAAAGGTAACAGGTGGGGTTAGGGATTTAGCTCAGTGACAGAGGGCTTGCCTAGCATGGGCAAGGCCCAGAGTTCTGTCCTCAGCCCTGAGAAAGGGGGGGGGGTAGTAAAAAAGATAACAGGTGAATTCACAGAGTCTTTGGAGCATAAGAGAAAGCCTACAGATAAAATTGTAGAGAACAATTGCCTATATCTATGATGAAGATTGAAAGGAACTTGCAAAGAGAGTGTTAGAAAAAAGAGTGAGGATAAACAAAACTGGTGCTACGTCTTAGGGGCCAGGGGAAGAAAGCATTTTTTAGAACAGGGAGTAAAACACCATCATCAGCTTCTGAAAAAAAAGTTGTAAAGTATAAGTTGCTATCAGGCCTACTAGTTTGGTGATGACCTCAGTTATTATAGACCTTGCACAGAAGAGGTTCAGGAGAATGTAAAAGCAGATTGGAAGAGTTTACATAATATGTACACCAGTGGAGGAAACTACAGCAACAGACTAGAAATAGAAATAATTGTGGAGGTAAAAAAAATCTAAGGCTTTCCTGTTGCTACTTCTTGTTTAGCCACTAGTTCTGTGGATTAAAGGGAAGGGGGAGCTAGATAAACGTAGTTATTGAAAATTTACTAGAAGTTTGTTATATTGTTTTAATTGATTTTAACTTCAGACTGTTCAATAATGAGTACATAGTTTAACCACCATAGGAATGAAATTAATTGAGTTCTTTGCTCTGCATAACTTTAATAACAGACAGATGTTAGTTTTCCAGTAAAAGCAATGAAGGTTGTTCTCTAAATTACTTCAGAATTACAAAGCTACAGAGTACTTTAATTAGTCATATGTGGATACTTTAAAAAATAATTTCAAAACATTTCACTATGATAATAGAAGCATATTTATGCCATATCATGCAACATGGAAAGCAGTCTCTCTGTTCAGTGGTGTAAAATGTTCATAACTCTTGCATTTTACATTTTTTGCTTTGAGACTACATCCATCATTTACATTCCCTAGTAATCCAATTTTGAATTTCATGGATATATATGAGTATGTGTGGACAGGGTGCCAGTGGAAAGCTAAGAATCAAGAAAAGTAAATAAGAGCCAGAGGACTTGGCAAGATCACTTGTTTTTCACTGCGCCAAGACTGCTAGTTTAGCTAAAAATAAAGAGAAAGGGGTGTGCAAGAATCTAAAATTAGGTAGGTATAGAAAGAGAAAAGCTGGGCAAATAATTCAGATGTATAAGCAAGTTGAAGATGTGAATGAAGATATTATCCTGACTGTTGAATATGAGAAGTACAGGCAAAGGCCAAGGTAATCAGTAACTGGGTTTAACTAGAGATCTTGTAACAGTGGTATTTAGAAGAACAGAAGAATGATTTAGCCCTGTGTGACACATTAACCAGAATGAAGGTTCTGAGAAGTAAATCACAAAGGAGATTGGTTCCTGAAACTTTGTCAGGATTCCTCCCTTCCTTCCTTAGTTCTCTTTCTTCAGTGCTAAGTAATGGGTAGATACCACAAAAGTCCTCTATCCTCAGGTTTATTTCAAGAATATGGACAGTGAGTTATAATTTATACTTTTTTATCAAAATAATTTCTTGGTTTTTTAATTGAAACATAATAGTTGTACATTTTTGTGGGGTATAATAATAATCCAATAAATGTATATAATTTTGCATATCAGTGTTGCATAGAGGCTGTTACTCTCCTATCATTCAAATTTTAGTACATGTGCTGCCAAAGCCAGTGCTATAAATTATATTTAAAAGCATCGTTTTCAGTTACTGTGTATATACAATCATTTTGTTCATTGAAAATCTCTTAAGTCCAATAGCTAATAGCACAAAAGTGAAGCTTCAAGCAAATGAGGAAAAAGATTAGCAATTTAAAAATAGATATTTCACCTGTCTAGACAAAAAAAAAGTGAATAGGATATATTATGAGAAAATGTAACCTTTAAATCTAGCATGCAGCGTGAGTTACCTTCCTCTGTAGGGCAAGGCCCTAGAGAGATGCTTAACTAGGTAGCTATGATGGTTGCAGAATCCTCAGGGCAAGAGCAGAGGCAGAGACTGTCAACATGTGGGCAGTGAAGTCTGCATGCTCAAATTCTGGGCACTTTTACTTGGCTTCTTAAGTTATGTATATGTACATGGGTATTTTGGCTTTAGAGAAAAACTCCAGTGCCTTTAGAAAATGTCTGTTTCACATAGTATCAAAACAGCTTTACCATTCTTAAATAACAAAGAAGGAGCAGAAACAGATTTAGAATTTAATCCCTTGGTTTCCAGTCACTTACTTAGCTGCTGCTGATATGCTTTGTTTTTCAACCAAATTCCTTGTGCATTCGGAGCATTTGTAGCCCCATTCTTTCAGTCTGTGCATTGTGCTGGTCTCCAGAGTGCCCTTAACTGGAGTGATACAGGGTTTTAGTTACAGTGGTAGGGGTCACATTACCAGGGTAGATGGGGGTGATTATAGGATGTGTGCTAACCCTAAATGGAAAAGGTTTTAAAGGTTTGGAGCTTTTTCTGGGGGTTGCCTTTTGTTTCTGTATATTGATAGGAATTTAAAAAAATGTACCCTTAATACTGTCAGTAGAAGCTAACCTTCATGTTATATAATGTTTATAAAATTCAAAGTATGCATCCAAGAACCTTCAGAAAAACAACATGAGAATGAGCTTCACTGGGGATGCTGTCCCA
>PVKS010047119.1:0-12971 GCA_004027875.1 Aplodontia rufa | reverse complement strand
AGTCACTGCCACCCAGAAACTAGAACAGCAACTCCAAGAGGCAGTGGAGGCATCTGCTGCCTCCCTGGCCTCCCCATAAAGACAAATAACATCTGTCACCCAAGTTTCCTTACAGAACCTCCAAACACTAGATCTCCTGATGGTGAACAAAGGCAGCTACATCAGTGAAACTGGGCTGATGGAGAAGAACATCAGAACTTTCAGACATCTGAACCAGAGGCTTAAGCAGCAACAATCAAATGACCTTTGCCCAGGATAGCTAAACTCCACTCTTGTCACCTGACTGACCCCTATCCTTACTCCCATATTAGTGATAATACTCCTTCTAATGACTGCTCCCTGTCTCCTCAGGTTTGTCTGGAGCCGTATAAGGGAGATTGCTAGAGTAACATACAACCAAATGCTCATGCATACTTACAGTGGCCTCCCCACTGAACCAACACCCAAACCTTCCCCTCCCCATAAACAGCAGGAAATAGCCAGATTAAAATGGATGCCCTATATCACCAAAAAGGTCGGAATGTTAGGTCAGTGGAAGCTGGGATACTTGATGAGCTGCCCTCAGGTGGTGGCAGAGGTGCCATGCCAGCCATAACAGCTGGCTGGAGGTGGGGCACAAAGCAGCCTGTCCGTGAAAAAAACATCCAATCAAGATGATGGCAGAGAAGATCCAATAGATTGATGGATCCACCCGCCAGTCTCTGAGAGGCCATCCCCATTGACTTCTCTCATTTCTCTAAACTATAAAAGCAGCTGCCCAGGTCTAGCGCTATTTTCCCTGTCCACCCATCACTTGCCCTGTCCGCCCTCATTATGGCAGCACAGGTGAATTTGGCCCAGGAGCAGCAAATCCCAATAAACACCCATGCCTGAATTTATACCTGTGAATTCAAATTTTCTTATTTTTACAATATCCATTCATAAATATATGCAAACCCAAAAAGTCTGCACCCAGATTTTATTTCTAGGCCATAGTATTTATGTGGGGGGTTTGAGATGAGGTTGGATTCTCTGCTCCCGCTGGCAAATGCAGTGTGGACTTAATGAAGATCTCCATAGCCAAAATAGCCCATTTCTTGCATTTGCAGCTATTCCCAGTTAAAACTGGGAATTTGGGCTGGTTATAAGTTTCTGCAGCCAAAATAGTGTTAGCAGCTAGCCAGCTCAGAGCTAGGTTTTTCCTGCTACTGTTGAGCAGTACACTGCAGCTCTTGGTATGGAAATACACCCTGGGAATTCAGCACCAATCTTCTTCTGGGTTGTCTCACAAATTAGAAGAATAAAGTCCATGGACAACCATGGAAGGGATGAGTACAAGGAGCAGGATTTATTTAAGGAAGGAGAGCAGAGACTCTGAAAGGCGGAGGGGTACCTGGAAGCAGGACACTGTCTAATGTAGGTTAGGCCGGGAGTTATTTGGTTTGGGTATGAGCTTTGATTAAGATTCATGTAAAGCAGGAATTGAGAAAAACACCAACATCATTGGTTAAACTCTATGTAAAACAGGCATTGAAACTAAGCACCAAAGTCATTGGTTAAAAATGTATGCAAAACAGGTAGCAACTCCTTCCTAGTTCCCAACTGTGTCCACCCCACTTTTTAGTTTTCCTGCCTCTGGGACAAAGGAGTTGCTCCCACAGGTGAGCCTGATGGTCTTTTGCATTTGAAGGTCTTAAGCATTCCCGTTAATCTCTCTACTAGTTAGAGAGGTTAGGGCATTGGTCCTGACTACCTAACCATTTTACTGGCTCTCCTAAACTCTTTCGATATCACAATTGACTTTGATTTTTTTCCTTTATATTTGCTTTTCTCTACATTTCTTGCAACAAGTGATGACCTAACAGGCTCTCACAGGTGATCTCACCTGTGAACCCACTGATTGTAACAGTAACACAGACAAACTTCTTTAATGTGTATCCAGGTGCTGTGACAAAGTCTCTACGGTTCCAAAAATGTTCATTCACACAAGTGGGACATCTTTCTGCTGCTGATGCTGTGAACCCTGCTCTTCCAGGAAACTCGGCCACTTAGGGAGTTTTGACGGTGCAAAGCCAAGCCTCACTGTCGTGGCCAGGGGCTGAGCTTCAGGGAGAGCTGCAGCATTGTGCATAATGTGAAGTTCACATCTTCTGTGTGGCCCCATTCTCTGAGGCACGTTTTGAGAGGTAGGCATGATGGGGTACCCTGTGTCTCCCTCTCCTCCAGCAACATGACTTGTAGATGAAGCCCTCTGAATCAGATGGCCACCATGACAGTTCTGGAAAGGACCAACTAAGGTCAAAAACCTCTCCACTCCGATATGAAGGAGGAGGTGAACACCTGAGTGGTGAAGGCTGCTGAAGGAGGACCCAAATTTTGAAGTCAACAATCAAGCAGTAAAATTTGGAGACAACGTTGTCTCCTTTGTCATTCTCTGCTCAGAGATGGACCATTCTCTTGAGAGTGCTCTCTGCCGGAGTTGTACTCTATTTTTACTTTGCGTTCACCTCTTCCACTTAAACTAAAATTCTCTTGTGTGACTTCTGGTGTCTGACTTTAAATTTTCTTTCATCAGAACACAAGAACCGAGGTTTGGAGCTTCAGCTCATGCTTTCCTGTGACAATATTACCTTCTGCAGCAGTTAGGAATGCACTGAGTTTCTAGTAATAGCAATTGCAATTTAGAGTGGCTCAGGAGCACACACAGGAATTGGGAAGCAGCGGGGCAGTCCCCATCATCCATCCATGAAGCAGGCTGTGGTTGCTAGAGACTCAGTCCTTCCTTTCCACTCTGCCATGCACAGTAAGCTGGAATTGTATCCCTGGGTGCTGCCTCATGACTGCAAGGTGGCTGCCAGGCCCTAACATCACATTTGCATTCACAGAAGAATGGAAATGTAGAGATAGGTACAGTGGTCCTTTCCAGAACCATCCTTACACCAGAGACTTTCTTGCAGCTCTCACAGCCACCCCTTCCCAGCAGAGTGGCTGGGGGTGCTCCATTTTCTCCAATCTGAGGGGTACAAGCCAGGGAGAGCAGGTTGGAGTACCTCCCACTTATCACTGGGGCTGTGACATCACCTGACAGTGTTCTGCCACTCTTGTTGCTCAGTGCTCCACATAATGCTGAGTGTGCTTTGTGTGATGGGTCCTGGCCTAAAAACAGTCTGTGGAAACTTGAAGCCTTGAACACAACGGCAAACTCACCAGCAGACAGCTCCCCTGGACAAGATAGCAGCAGAAACAGGGCCACTGCCGGTTCTTCCGTTCCTGTTTGACTGACCTCACAGCTGGGCAGAGAGAGGTGCTTCCTACATGGGAAGCACCCGCCAGTGTTCCTTGAGATTTGCAAGATGCCCCAAAGGAGCCTCTGAGATATGTTTTCCTAATGGCTCCCCCATAAAATTGCAATAGATACACTATATTTCATGCATGCATCTCCACACTTTGTACAAAAAGGAGTGTGACTCTTCTGTCCCAGCACCCCCAATCAAGCTCTGCTCCTCAGGGATGATCTTGACCCTGCACCCACAAAATGCCTGCGTCGTGGACACCACTACTCAGGAGGGAACTAAGAAGTGTGTCTGAGATGACCCTTGAAAGTGAACAGTGTACACCAGGAAAGAGATGTCCTGGGTGGGGTGGTATGGAGAGGGAGAGGCCGAGGCTGCTGGAATCACCCAGGTGAGGAGGTGAATGACGTAGGAGCTGCCTCAGGTTCAGGGTGTGCAAGGGACCCTCCTCCCTGTGGCGTTTCTCAGGCTGCTCATCAGCGCTCCAAGGGTGACTGCAACACACAGAGTTCTCCACTGGAGCCATAGTCTGGAGGAAACGCCTGGCCTGACTGCTTCCCCACCTATTTTACTTCTCAAGGCAATGGCTTCCAAGTTAAAGAGAGATCTTAGGAGTTCAGATGAGAACCCATCCAAATCTTTCTGCAAGGGCCCATTCAGCTCACACAGGTGGATGATGGCTGGGAACCCAGGGAGGTGGCACTCGGAGGGTGCTGCTCCCCAGAGCTGCCCACCAGAGGCTCAGGCAGGAGTAGAAGCTGCTGTGTCTGTCTTTCCCGAATGGTCATGATCAAGTCTGTTGGTAGAGTGCACAAGGGGTTGAGGAACGCCACATGCTGGGAGAGGAGAACCTGTTATGGCCTAATGCCTATGGGACCAGTCCCAGACCCATCACCCAAGCAAAGCTCTTTCCAGAGACTCCAAGGTTGGCAAGACCTCTGCTCAAGAACAAGCTGAAATGCTACTGCAGGATGTGAATGCCTTGGAGCTGTGTTACAAAGTGACCTTAAAAAGTGAAGGTGGGTGTCGAAAGACCTCCTGTGTGTGCTACTTCCCTTTCCGGAGAAGCACCATCTGGGACATGCTCGTGCCCACGCACACAAAGGACTTTGGGAGGCGGCTGGTAAGGAAGCATTGCTCCTAGTACCCATGCCTACATCTTACAGGGAAACACTCCTGCTACCTTGAATGTGAGGTCCATAGGTCAAGGAGGAGGGAAGCGTGGTGGAAATCTAGAGCACATCCCAGGGACTGGTCCTTGCTTCTTAAGTTTGAGTGACAACCTGTGTTGTCACTGGAGCTCAGTGACAAATCTGTGTGTGGATGGAGCCACGGAGAAGGCAGGGGACCAACGCCTCTCCTCTCAAAGTCTTCAGGGCAGGGACCTGGAGGGATGTCCTAATCATCTCTGCAGCTTTTGTTCACTGTCCCCCAGGGGAATAGGGCTCAGACCAGGCTGGAGAGCCAAACTCAGTCCAAGCTAGCTCTCGCACTAACTGGGCACATGAGCAGGATAAGGCGTTCAGTGTTTCTGAGTTTGTTTCTTCATGCAGCGTGACTGCTGAGATGACTGGATGATGTGGACAGCACCCGTAGTGCCTGTCAGGAGCAGGAGGAGCAGTGTCTTGCTGGACAGAGGAGTACCTTTCACATGGGATTTCATTTCCATTGACTCTTGGAACCCTCTTCTAGTACTTCATGTGTGCAGAGCCCTGTTGCAAATGCTTATGGAAACGAGACTCCTTTTCTTCATGAGGATGCTGCTATCATCCCTTTTACACATGAGGCAATGGATACCTAAAGAAGTGAAGGCACCTGCTGGATTCCCACACTGCCTGCTCCACGGTCTGCAGGCCCAAGACCCGGGCTGCATAGAACACATTTCGCTAAGGAATCACCCGGGCCAGATGCCAGACTTCCCTACTGCAGAACACGTGCCAGCCACTGCTGCAACAGAAGTGTAGGAGATTCCAGGATACTGCAAATGCCCTCGTCTCTAGGGGCAGAAATTCCTTTTATCAGTTGGGTAAGTCGCTTAGGACAAAGCTTTATTTAATAAGGTAAAACTTGTTGGAAAACTGAGTAAACAACATTGGCTTGAATCAGATCGAAGCTCAAGGCCCAGGAGCACCATGCACAGCCAGGCTCCCAGGCTGGGGATCTAGACCAGCAGCCAGCACAGAGCGCCCTGGAGTGCATTTCCACCCTCCTAGCCCTTCTCAGCTTAGAGATGCCCCTGCTGCTGCTGTAATTCACTCCTCCTTTGTCCACCAGGAAGCAATCAGCCTTGACTTTTTTTATCACTTTATTTGCGCACCTCCTGCAGGACTGGAATGTCAGTTTTCTTAAGAGTGAATGTTAATAGGATCAGTAAACCACTCTGTCCCTCCCTGGGGCAGCCAGTTGCAAGAAAGCCTCTGTGGATCACCCAGCAGTGACTGGGAAGGAAGCCAGGCCCGACAGTGACCAGGAAGGAGGTGAGGCACCCTGGCTTGTGAGTTAGGAGTGAGTTCAGACGCTGTACCAACGACCCTGATGACAGGGCCCTGCAGGGGTTCTGCAAACCAAAGTCACGTGTGAAAGGCGTCTTCACTTGGTCCATACCAGGGCCAGAGCATGAGAGGCAGTCTGGGACGAGAGTCCTGTGGGGACTATGCTCCTGTTGGAAACTTGTCTTGAGGAGTCTCCTCTTTCATCTACTTTTGGAAGCTTCCAGGTCCATCGGGTCCCACGCTGGCACCCACAGGGAGCTGAAAGCCACCACTCAGCACTAAGCTCAGGGGGCTCTGAGACAGGTGCCCCACCTGGCACAAGTCTCTAGACAGCATCCAGGCAGACACAGACTGTCCTTGAGAAAATGCTCCTCCTTTCAACACCACCAGGCCTCTGCAACCCACCAAAGCATGGAGCAGGGGGGCTTAGCACTCAGGGAAGGTCCTGAGCAAAGCCTCACAACCTGGAGCCAGCAACCCCGCTCAGAGAAGCCCTTGAATCCCTACTTCCCCCCAGGGTCCAGCCGAGAGGTTCAGCAGACCCAGTGGAGAGACTCTGAGCCCACAGACTCCCCTGACCCAATTCAGACCTGCAGTTAAAGAGGCGGAGGGAGTACGATCTACATTCTTTAAATGCTACAAAGAGATTTTAGTGGGATTTTCCAGCTGACATGTACTTAAAAACCATTTCTCCCAAATCCTGAGGGTTCTCCATTAGGGGTGTGCATTATCTGATCACCTGTGAGGCTTCTGGATAGTAGGATGCCAGACAAGGGCTTCGGTGCTGACGACTGACCCTGCACCTTCCCTCCAGAGTTGGTACCCAGGGCTCCCTGTGCTTCAGGGAAGTGCACATGATGCCCTGAGGCAGAGCCTGGAGGATGTACTTATGCTCACGGCCCAGACCCATGCCCATGCTGACTAGACACAGTCCACAGAAAAGCACACAACTAATAACAAGCACATGACACAGGCAGAAACTTTCAAGAAAGCCAAATGAAAGAACCAAGCACATGCTTCTCTCCAACCACTGGGCAAGACCGTTCTGCTCACATCCCTCCAGAGTTGACGCTGGGGCAGTCAGAATGCTACCATGTGAGGGCAGGTGGGAAGCCAGCTCAGAGTGCCCTGGGACAGTGGATGTGCCAGTTGGGCATGAACCACGGCCACCTTGTCCTGCTGCAGATGTGACAGTTGATGCTGCCTTCCAGGAAGAAATTTTTCACCGCACATCAGGTGATGTATTTTATCCAGTCACCTAACAAAGAAGGGGTATCTCTGAAAACAGACCCATCAGCACCCCTATGGGACTGCACAGTGTATGCTCTTCAGAGCAGTGTATGATGTCCCAGTGTGGAAAAACCAGTATTCCACACAGCCAGCACCTTCTGATGGGTAAAAAAGGGACCAGTCGGGCAAATTCTAATCTGCTGACAAACCTGAAACGTTTAAGATACAATGTGAAAATCATGAAACAGCACAGAATGATGAAGACAGAATCTCAAAAAATAAACATGTTACCAGTTTGTCTAGACTGCTGAATGTAGGATTTGGAAAACTGAAATAAAATTCAACAAAGCAACAACAGTAATTCTGCAGCAGATCTTTTTTAAAAATAGGGATTGATTTTCAGTTTCCCAAGCTTTCTGATTCACTTTCCACACACATTATTTCAAGTTGAAATATTCCTGAAATATTTAGGACCACATGCTTCCATCGCAGGGATCTTTTATTTTTACAACATTTACATAGATTTTTTGGGGTCAAGTATCCCTAATCCAAACATTTAAAACCTGAATACTTCAAAACTTAAAGAAGTTTCCAGATTTGGGGCCTTTGGCTGAGGGCCACTTGGCCTGTAAGGTGGACGGCTCCATCCTCTCAACCCCACCCCAGGCCACCTTACCTGTTGCTGTACCCACCCACCCATGGCTCTGTCCCTGCTCCTGCAACGCTCCTGTCCTCCCTGGACAGCTGTATCCCTCGTTGTTGATTGCTGCTTTTTTTCCCCTTTCTTTCTTTTTTTTGGTACTGGGGATTGAACCCAGGGGTGCTTAACCACTGGGCCACATCCCCAGCCCTTTCTATTTTTTAAATTTTGAGACAGGATCCCGCTAAGTTGCTTAGGGCCTAAGGTAATAAGCCTGCCTCAAACTTGCGATCCTCCTGCCTCATCCTCCCAAGCCACTGGGTTACAGGCATGCGCCATCATGGCTGGCTTGCATTGCATCTTCAAGTGAAAGATTTGCCAGATAATCTGCTGTAATTTCCATATACTGAAAACTTGCTATAAATGATGTTCTAACTTCTGATCATATGACTTTCCAGGTACAGCTCAACTCACATCCTTTACCCCTTTACATCTGACCCTGGCATTTCCAAGCTTGCAGCTGTGACTTTATTAGACAGGTAGAACTTCAGCCATTCTCCTGCTGCTGGGCTACAGATCACGTGACCTAAGGAGGTCTGCTGAGGATTGATTGCTATGCTGGTGGGAAGTGAGGAAACTCAGCACCTGGGCTCAGGACTGCAGGACATGCTGTCCCCAGGATTTGTCTGCAGACTGCAGCAGGTCAGAATTTTCCATAGATAGACCCAGTGCTCTGTCACAGTTCTTTGTGGTCCTTGCTCTGATTTCAGGCAAATGGAGAATAATGACAGCCAGCAGGATCATTTTGAATCTAAAAGCATCTCTGGTTCAGTTCTTCTGGCTGTAACTCAGAGACGGTGCCCTAGACAGGAGGATGGATGGTATGAAGAAATCCAGTGTCCATTAAATAAATCACAGTCGATAAACAAAGAGGTGAAGGTAAAAATAGAGAGGCCTTTTGAGATGACTTAGTGCCAACCTAAATATGACAACCCAATTTTAAAACAATAGGAAAGTCCTGAGTTGAGGGACATTATGAAGGACACTACTAGAAGCCGTCTTTCTTCAATCTGCGATGAGACACTTTTTAAAGGGTTTTGTACTATGTTAATAATCACAAATAAATATTCAAATGGACATGAATATGCAGGTCTATGACATGAAGAAAGAACATCGTTCTTCCTGTCCTGACCTCCACACAGAGGTCACAGACTTCAACTACATGCATGGCTCCTGAGCAAAGATGATGTAAAAAGCTCTGTGGGTATATAAATGTTTCTTCCTGGGGTTCAACACTATCTCACTAATTGCTCCCTTAAATCTTTCTCACTGATTTTTATATTTTTTGAATCAACAAGTTCACAATTTTTTTGCATATGAAAAAGAGCTCAATTAGTTTGAGATCTTAAGCACCTTCTAAAGCAGAGAAGTCAGATCTCAACTGACAGGGAGTTGCAGGGGTAGGGGAGACAACAAAAATGACCCCACAGAACAACCTGCTTACTTTTGAACTAGCCAGAAGTCCCAAGATGTCCTGAGAAGGCTGTGCCAGGAATGGACATACTGGTCTAAAGTACCTGGTCTGTGTCAATAGAGAAAGATTTGCTTAAAGATTACAGGTGTGCAGATGTCTCCACGTTGGAAGGGAAACAAATGTGGTGTGCGTTACTAAATAATCTGCCTGATAAAATCATGTGGAGTCACTAGCAACCAGTGGTGCTTGCCGGGAGCAAGGTCACTTCCAGACCTGCGCTTTCCTCACTGTGATAGTGATCAGCAGAGGGGATGCACAGGGGCCATAATGCAGTAGTGGCAGGCACTCTTGTGTTACACTTGTAACGTGCTGGACATGAGCGCACTTCACAAGCATCTCATTGAACCATCCTGGGAAACTCGGAGAAGCTGTCCCTGCTGCCAATCCACCCACTAGGAAAAGCAGCCAATCCAGGCCGTGAGGCTGCTTCCAGTGTGTCCACACATTGTGCACTGCCCACGCAAGTGCACTTGCTGGTGAAACAAGTGGTCAGATGATCTAACTCAGCGCTGTCTCTGTCAGCGTGGCTCTTCAATACAATGCCCACTTGCTGTCTGACTCCTCTCCACATTGGGAACCTTTCCTCCCTTGATTCCCTCTGTCCAAGGCTTGTCCCCTGCAGGCATTGACCACTATTGTCAGGTGACACCCTGAGGAAGGTGGGCGCAGAGGGAAACAGCTTGGATAGGAGCGGGATGTGGGAGAGCACTCATGCGGGCTCAGCTCAGGAGGAGGGGTACATGGGCCTTGGAGGGGAACTGGTGCAGGACACCCCCAGGCACAGGCCTATGCACAGCATGGGCAAACTTCACATGACCTTGAGATGACCTCAAGATGACCATCCTGCCTGGCACAATGCAAGTGCTACGGAAAGCGTGGCTGTACTGCATGTGTAGGGAACAATGGTGAGAAACAGTCTGCACAAGCTCACTATGCCTCTTTACAAATATTTCTGTCCACAGTTGTAGGATTTGAACAGGCAGAACTCACAGACCTAGAGGGCTGACCATTCGTCTCGTCCAGCAGCGGAGCAACCTGGCTCACTCACACCCAAGTTCATACAGCTTCCTCATTGCTGGCTTTCTTGACTATGCTAACGCTTACAGTAAGCTTTGGGAGGAAGAGGTACTTTTTAGTCACAGAGCTCTGTGCATGTGTGTCTCTCTTATGAGATCATTGATGACTCTCTGGGACAGACTTCTGGAACCTGACACAATGACAGATGACTGGGACAGAAGATGGCATCAGGGGATCATGCAAAGCAGCAACTGCCTTCAGTTTTGGCACCGTCATTTGCGGACCAAGTGCACACTGCTGGGAGTGGAAAGCAGAGGGTGGACATGTGTGTTGGCCTTTGCTCCTGAAACAGCCTGGGAAGGATGGAACAGGAGGCAGAAACCTCGTGGTCAGCTGCCAGCTAATCCATCCAAATCCGAGACGCTCTGTAAGGAGCAGATATCAGCATTTTAGCTGCTATACCTGGGCCGTCTTGGTCACGACTACACGACTCTGCTGAAGTGCATGGAAGCAGCTGTGCACAAGACGCATAGTGTGGGTTTCTACATGGGCTGGGTTGCCCTTGCAAAGATGCTCAGGGTGGTAGCTTCTGCCCCTGCACCAGGGTTCACTGGCCCCAGGTGATCACGGCAGCAGGCACCAAGAACTTGCTCTGATGTGGGCCAAGAGGGTGCAGCCTTCTCATGGCTCTACAGGAGGGGACAAGCTTTAATCATGTCTACTTCTTAATTGCAGCATAAAAGTGCATCTTCTCTGCCATCTCTCCAGAAGAAGGGATAGGGAGAGAGCCCCAGATGCCCACGAGGGGCAGAAGGACGTGTGGTTATTCAGACTGAAGCCAATTTAACGCTGTGCTTCTGAATCAAAGAGAAACAGCTGAGTGTTCATGCAAGCAATTTGGAGGGGGACAGCTCTCTTTAAGTGTGTATTTTTAGCACTATTACTTATCATTTGTGTAGGGAAAGATGCAGAAAACCTGCTGCTCAATTAATTAAAAGAAATGAGCTCCTTGAGAGAAATGTGGGTTTTAGCAGAGCTCTTATGTTGACACCTACCAGTATTTCTAACCACTGGGCAGAATTAATTGAATACTGAGCATCTAGCCAAATTAATCAAAAAAGTTAAATCATCTAGACCTTTTTAGCTTCCATGTTAAAGATCATCACTCCACAGAAGGCCAAGTGCAGATCTACAGCTCTTAAGCCTCTTCCTGTCTGCACCACGATTCTCCTGCAGACCAGACTTGAACAGGAATCTGTGCAGAGAATGCAGCTGGTGCAGGTCATGGCCTGGATAGGCTCATCCCCAGCTCCTAGGCCAAGGCCCCACCATGTCTGGCAGCTGTGGGGAAGGCAGGCCCTCGGGAGGAGTGTGGGTCTGCAGGCAGAGCCCCACAACTGCACGGGCTTTTCCAGCAGAAGAAAGTCTTCTCTTAGAACTGGAGAGGGCTCCTATGAAGCCACCCATGTCTGCCCTCTGCTTTCCACCATGAGGTCACAGGTGCCAAGGTCTTGGCTTCTAGGCTCTAGCACTGAGACCAGATGCACTTCTTTTCCTCATAAATTTCTAGGCCTCAAGTTCTCTGTTGTAGCAATGAAAAGCAAGTCAAGCCCAGATGGCTGCATTCCAGGTGCTGGTGGACACAAGTGAGGTGACTGTCCCACATTCACCCATGTGTGAGTTCAAGCATTGGACAGAGAGCACTGAGCCCCAGGGCACACTGTTCCTTTGATGTGACTAGAATCACTCATGCAACTTGAGGTATCCACATTGATTTGTCTGCAGCCAGTCAGTCACGCTAGCCGTGGCCTCACATGTACAGCTCCTTGGCTCTGCCGCTACCTGCCAGGCTCTGGCTGCAGCCACCTGTTTCCAGAGATGCCTGTGTCTGGCCTTTGCCTCTCCTGTTCCTTGGCTTCCCAAATGCTAGGCATCCTCTACTTCCTCTCAAAGTCCCCCGAGCAATCTTCACAGAGACCTAGCCCAAGCGACCAGTTCCTGAGCATCTGCTCTCCGTCACAAGCTTCCTGCCACTGAGCAGTTGTTACCCGCTTGTTAGTTACTTGTCTGTGCTCATCTCCCCTGATGCTGGATCCCTGGGTCTTGTCTGCTCTTTGCACTCTGGTCATCCTCTCCCGGGTAACATGCGCACCAGGGAGGTCAAAGGTAAGAGCACAGCTACTTGCTGGAGTTTAGCACCTATTCAACAACAGCTCCCTGGCAGTTTCATATTCTAAAGCAAATTTAAGGCATACAGGGAATTTCTACAAAAACAGAATTTCAAATGAAGACCAAGATTCAGAAAATCTACAGGTTGAAAAAAGTGATATTATAGAGCTTTAAAAATGATAATTAACCCAACACTCTAAGTTTATAGAGTACTGGAACATTCCCCATTGAAAATAGTTAAAGATATTATAACTGTAGGTACTGCAATTTTTAAAAGAGAAGCAGTTCAGCTCTAGAGATGGAAGCCAACAGGGGTAGCAGCACTTCTCTGGCAGTCCAGCAGCAGCAGCTGTTTGGGAGAAATCAGGGCAGTGGGGAAAGGAGGTGGGGGAGCACAGTCAGTTTTCCATTTCTCTTCAGGAGTCCATATCTTTGACACCTGCAGGAGCTCAGGGCAAGGGCAGCTGCTTATAGACTAACAGCATGACTAAGCAGCCTTCCTTTCCAAAGGGAACCTGTTTTAACCAGAGAAATTAATTCCATTTACAGGTTTTGTTTATTTCACAACTGATGGGAAAATTTAGAACCCATTTTTATTTCTCATACCATATTCAAAT
>PVKS010047117.1:0-12976 GCA_004027875.1 Aplodontia rufa | reverse complement strand
AAACAAAATGAAAGAGTCTATTGATGCAGGGTTATCACCATCTTTTGGATATGGTTAGATCTGAGGCTTCGATGTTACTAGGTCACCACCAGCACCATGCAATGGCTGTTTTTCCTTCTGACTTAGCTTTCTTCTCTGGTAGACTCTTTTATTTTTTTAAAAAAAAAAAGAGACAGAGAGAGAGAGAGTCATTTCTTTTATTTAGTATTTTCATTTGGCCTTTGTTTCTCGGACACTTAGTTGTGCATACGGTGCAGGGGTTTGAACCCTGGTTCTCATGCATGCCAGGCAAGCACTCTATTGCTAAACTACCTCTTCAGCCCCCTCTGGTAGACTTTTACTGTGAGGTGGCACCTGGCAATCAGATCTAAGCTTATATCCTACCAGTTTATTAATGTCCATGAGAAGACCACAGCTATTTCTTAAAAGTTCCAGCAAAAAGTCCTGGAGATGATTGCTGTGGTCCCCATTGAGTCATTAGACATTTCCTAAACCTGGATTACCTGGCAGACCTGGGCTATAAATTTACCTCTGTACCAGAGTGGGTTTGGCATCATCTGAGTCAAAGGATTGAGAGTAGAGGAAGAATGGTTCCCACCCAGCGGGAAAGTGGAGATGTGCTTAGCTGGTGACGGGGGCGGAGACTGGGAGTGCAATACCCATTACGCAGAGTATGAAGATAAAACCCTGGAAGGAGGTGAAAAAGGAGTGAAGTGAGGGGTTCAAGGTTCTCCCAAGAAGACAGTGTTTTTTCTTTTTGTTTTGTTTTTAAGGGGGGGGGGGGCTGGAGCGGTGGCTCAACGGTTTCGGCGCTTGCCTGGCAAGCACAAGGACCCGGGTTCAAACCCCAGCACCATGTATACAGCTGAGTGTTGGAGCAACTAAGGCCATGTGAAAAACTAAATAAAGTTGTTTCTCTCTTTCTCTGTCTCTCTCACTGTCGCTCTATCTTTAAAAAGAGAGAGAGAGAGAGAGAGAGGACTGGAGCGGTGGCTCTGCGGTTATGGTGCTTTCCCTGCATACGCAACAATAAGGGTTCAAACCCCAGCACCCACGTACACAACCAAGTGTAAGAGCAGTGATGACCATGTGAAAAACTCAATAAAAATTGATTCTCTCTGTTTCTTTCTCTCACTGTCCTTCTCTCTTAAAAAAAATTAAAAAAAATAAAAAAAGAGGGAGAGAATCAATTTTACTTAGTTTTTCATGTGACTTTCATTGCTCTGCACTTCATTGTATACGTGGTGCTGGGGTTTGAACCTGCCTCATTGTGCATGCCAGGCAAGCTCCGTAACCGCCAAGCCACCACTCCAGCCCCAAGACGGTGTTATTATGTATATATTTAATATAAAGAGAAGGACAGTGAGAGAGAGACAGAGAGAATCAATTTTTATTGAGTTTTTCACATGGTTTCGTTGCTGTGACACTTAGTTGTGTATGTGGTGCTGGGGTTTGAACCTGTGTACTTGCGCATGCCAGGCAAGCGCAGTAACCACTAAGCCACCGCTCCAGCCCCAAGACAGTGTTATTAATGGAGGCAAGGAGAAAGTTTCAAGTAGGTTGTTGTCAGGAGGGCCAGATGAGAGACCCCAGAGAAAGAGGACAAAGCCATGCTCGTTGGTCTAGCATCTCAGCCTGTGAGAGTGAAGTAGATTTCAACGGTTGAAGAGTAAGTGAAAGACAAAGAAGTAGGAAGAATGTGTGGGCAGCCGTTTCGATGCTTTGACCATTGGAGCTGGGGATGTGGCTCACGGGTAGAGTGCTGGCCTAGCATTCACAGGTTCAACCCTTAGCACTGACAAAACAAAACAAAACAAAACAAAACAACCAAAAAACACTTGGGTTGTGAAGGGGAAATGAGATGTGGAGGTAGTCAATGGAGAGAGACTTGAACTTACTGAAAATAAAGAGCCAAGAGCTAGAGCGGTGGCTCAACGGTTGGAGCGCTTGCTTGGCATGTGCGAGGACCTGGGTTCGAACCCCAGCACCATGGACGCAACTAAATATAGGAGAAATAAATTCCAGATGAAAAACTACACAAAATCAATTCTTTCTTTTTTTCTCTCTTAAAAAAAGAAAAGAACCATGTGATCCTATCTACCAATTATTGAGCATTCCACTTGCCCAACATTTTCCTATGTACTAACATAATAAAAAATTTTTTTTTCAGGGCTGAGGACAGAACTCAGGGCCTTGCGCGTGCTAGGCAAGCGTTCTGCCACTGAGCTAAATCCCCAACCCCAACATAATAAAATTTTGTTCCATGTATTTTGACTTCAGAAAGGAGATTTGGTTAAAGAAATGGTATAACGAATAATGTGAATTTCAAATATGCACGCACAAGCATGCCTTCTCTCGCATCACAGATGAGATTTTTCTTTGTTCCGATCTCAAGTCATCTCCTCTGAGCCAGTAGACCTAAGAACATCACTCCAGCAATTTTTCTTTTTTCTTTTTTTTTTTAAAGAGAGGGACAGTGAGAGAGATAGAGAAAGAGAGAAACAACTTTATTTAGTTTTTCACATGGCCTTAGTTGCTCCAAAACTCAGTTGTGTACGTGGTACTGGGGTTCGAACCCGGGTCCTCGTGCTTGCCAGGCAGGCGCCGAAACCGCTGAGCCACCGCTCCAGCCCCTCCAGCAATTTTTCTTTTCCTCTATCATCAACTTTTGCTCTGCACAAAACATTCCCATCAGTTTACAAACATGTATCTCTCCCATTTTATTTTATTTTATTTTTGGTACCAGGGATAGAATCCAGGGGCATTTAACTACTGAGCCACATCCCTAACCCTTTTTTTTAAATAAATTTTTATTGAGTTTTTTCACATGGCTTTCATTGCTCCAACATTTAGTTGTGTACGTGGGTTGCTGGGGTTTGAACCCGCGTGCTTGCGCATGCTGGGCAGATGCCGTGACCACTGAGCCACCGCTCCAGCCCCTCCCTAACACTTTTTATATTTTATTTTGAGACAGGATCTCACTAAGTTGCTAAGGGCTTTGCTAAATTGCTGAGGCTGGCTTTGATCTCGAGATCCCCCCGCCTCAGGCTCCTGAATTGCTGGGATTACAGGCTTGCGCCACAGTACCGGGCAATCTCTCCCATTTTAAAAGAAACTTCTCTTTACTCTCTGCTCACCAGAGGCAGCTTCTCTGAAGCGATCTCTGCCAAGGAGCCATAGCCTTTCACTCCCTCTATTTACTTTCTTCTCATTCTCCTTTAATTCTGCTCTGATTTTTTTCCCAGCATTCCATGAAACTGCTCTGGTCAAGGTCACGGATGACCTCGACTTTGTTAAATTCAATGGTTAATTCTCTCCCTGCCTCTCTACCCCCACCCCCTCTCCCTTCAGCACCTGGAATTGAACCCAGGGGCGCTTTAATTCAGTAGTAAATCCATCTCCCGTTACTTGACACATTTGCTCACTCCTCCTCCTCCTCTTTTTTTTTTTTTTTTTTAAGAGACAGAGTAGGGCTGGGATGTAGCTCAGTGGCAAAGCGCTTGCATAGCGTTGGCAACGTCCTGGATTCGACCCCCAGTTCCAAAAAAACAAATAATAAACCCCAACCAAAAACAAAAAAAAGCCTAAAGAAAAAAAAGAGAGTCAATTTTATTTATTTATTTTTTCCATCTGGCTTTTGTTTCTCCAACACTTAGTTGTATACATGGTGCTAGGGTTTGAACCTGGGCCCTTGCATATGCCAAGCAAGTGCCTGAACTGCTGAACCACTGTTCCAGCCCCTTTTTATTTTGAGACAGGTCTTACTAAATTGGTGAGGCTGGCTTTGAAGTTGTGGTCCTCCTGGTTCCAGCCTCCAGAGCCACTGGGATTACAGGAATGTGCCTCTGCACCGGTTTGTTTAATTTTAAAAATTACTTACTTTTACCTGAGTTAGTAATCAAGATTAAACATATGGTTCCACTTCCTACTTAAATAGCAGCATGGGCTGGCGGTGTAGCACAGAGGTAGAGGTAAGGTCTGGGGTTCCATACCCAGCATGGCAGGACACATACATTAATTAATAAATAAAAAAATAAAATGGCAGCATGGTAGTGGCTATTTCCTACTTCCCTTATCATCGATACTCTTCCTCTTCTTTCTCCCTGCTTCTCTACCTCCTTTAGCATTGAGCTATATCCCCAGGCTTTTTTTTTTTTTGGAGAGGGACAGTAAGAGAGAGAGAGAGAATCAATTTTATTTAGATTTTCATGTGACTTCCATTGCTTGGACACTTCATTATTCTCCAGGCCCTTTCAATTTATTATTTTTTTTAAGAGAGAGAGGGACAGTGAGAGAGAAAGAGAGAATCAATTTTATTTAGTTTTTCATCTATTTTTTTTCTTTTTCTCAAACACTTTGTTGTGTACTTGGTGCTGGGGTTTGAACCTGCGTCCTTGCACATGCTGGGTAAGTGCTGTAACCACTGAGCCACTGCTCCAGCACCCTCCCTTTTTAATTTTTTAAAGTGAGAGAGGGACAGTGAGAGAGAGAGAGAGAGAAAGAGATAAAGAGAGAGAGAGAGAGAGGATCAATTTTACTTAGGTTTTCATGTGTCTTTTGTTGCTCTGATACTTTGTTGGGAATGTGGTACTGGGGTTCGAACTCGCATCCTCACACATGCCAGGCAAGCAACACAACCACTGAGCCAAAGCTCCAGCCTCTCCAGTCCCCTTTTTCATTTTTCATTTGAGACAGGGTCTTGCTAAACTGCTAAGGCTGACCTAGACCTTGAGAACCTCTTGCCTCACCCTCCCAAGCTCCTGGGATTACAGGTGTGCGCCACCCTTCCCAGCACCCCATCATGCCTTGAAGAATCCCAAGTCGAAACCGATCCAGAAGATAAGGAACACAACAAAAGGAAAAGAGCCCTGGCAGACTATGTTTAAGTGATGCGTGTGCACGTGTGTTCCCGCACACAGGCAGAAGCAGCCTCAGGCAGGCCCGTTTGGGACTAGGAATGGATACGTTTGCAAAAGGCGGTTTAAATTGTGCATTTGTTTTCTCCCCCTCTGTTGCTTTGGGTAGGTCATTCCCTGCCCCCTACAGAAATCTGGGGGTCATGTCCCAGTCCTGTGGGGCAGGGTCCACGGTGCTTGCATCAGGACTATTGGGAACAGATGGTACCTGACCAGCCTTTAATGTGTAACTTCTACCACCAGCCCCAGCTGTAACCTAACAGTTTGTTTCTCCAAGGTTTGGAGGCAAAGTCAAAAGGGCTTTGTGGTGCCACTGGAGCTGACACTGGGGCTGGCTTTGCTGTGGCCCCAAGAAGCATTTGCAGGCAAAGTAGTTAATGCCCCCAGGAAAATAAGAACTCAGAGGTCAAAGTAAGAAGACATCAACGTTAAGATTGAGCCCAATGGTAGAGCTCTTGCCTAGCATGGCACGTGTGTGGCTCCTGAGTTCTATCACCATTACCACCTAACAAAAAAAAAAAAAAAAAAAAAAAAGACAGCAGATGACTTGATGAGTGTAACTACTCCAAAAAGCAACAACAAGCTGGGCACGGTGCCCACTCCTGTCATTCCAGCAGCTTAGGAGGCTGAGGCAGAAGGATTGCAAGTTCAAAGCCAGCCTCAGCAACTTATCAAGGACCTGAGTAACTTGGCGAGACCCTGTATCAAAATAAGAATAAAAAGGGCTGGGACCGTGGCCCAGTGGTGAAGTATCACTGGGTTCAATTGCCAATTTCAAAATATTACAAATAGAATAAATGTGGTTTAATTTAAGATCAGCTTAAAGGGGCTGGGAATGTGGCTCAGTGTTAGAACATTTGCCTAGTAAAGAAAAATAAAATCAGAGGAACAAGATCGGGATAGGGGTGGCAGGTGCCATGTGAGGCCTTGGTGGTAAGAAGCCCCTGAAAATAACCTAAGAAGGAAGCCAAGGAACTGGGTGAGGAAGCTAAGGCTTTCAAGCAGGGGAAAAAAAGAGAGAGAGAGAGAGAGAGAGAGAGAGAAAAGCAGAAGAAATTTGAGTTAAAAGTAAAGGCCACAGGAGGGGCCAAAGGGAGAATTAAGAAGTCTGGCAAAAAATGAGCTGGAACAGTGGCTCAGCAGGAGGGCACAACTAAGCATCTGGAAAAACAAAAACCGATGAAAGAAAAATAAAATTAATTCTTTCATTCTCTTAAAAAAGAAAAAGAAAAAGAATCTGTCAAAAGTAAGCTCTTCTTGGGCCTGAGATGATGATTCCTATTTCAACATCAGGATCCCTGATACAACTACTTCTTCTTCTTCCCCTTCTTCTTCTTCTTTTTTTCTTCTTCTTTTTAAGAGAGAGAGAGAGAGAGAATCAGTTTTGTTTAGTTTTTTCATCTGGTTTTCGTTGCTCCAACACTTAATTGTGTGTGCTGGGTTTTGAACCCAGGTCCTCGCACATGCTAGGCAAGCACAACACCACTGAGCCACTGCTCCAACCCCTGATCTAACATCTTTTGCTACCTATAGCTAGAATGAAGTGTTGTGTTGGGGTCTATTGTAAATTTAAGAACAAAATTTTGTAAAAAAAAATCATTCAGATTGTGAAAGTTTCTAAGAAGAAAGAAAGGAAGGATAAGGTAATGGAATGAGAGAAAAAGATGGTATTTGAGGAGGAAGTAGATGTGTCAGTATTTGTATTGTAGGAATAAAGGAGAGAAAAATATTTACAAATAAGTGGAATTTTCAGCATTAAAAAAAAAAAGGCTTCAGATTGAAAAAGCCCATGGAGTACCAAAAATCCTTGACACACTTTTCATGAAATTTAAGAATATCAGTGCAAGGGCTGGAGCAGTGGCTCAGTAGTTATGGCACTGGCCTGTCATGGGCGAGAACCTGGGTTCGAACCCTAGCACCGTGTACACAACAAAGTGTCTGAGAACAGAAGAAAACAGACGAAAAAATAAATAAAATTGACTATCTCTTTCTCTCTCTCTCTGAACAAACAAACAAACAATAGAATATTAGTGCAGGCTGGAGGTGTTGCTCAGTGGTCGTTTGTGTGTGCAAGGCCCCGAGTTTGATACCCATTATACAAAATACAAAAAACTTGAATTGGAATTAGACTCGACATCAATTCTAGATAGTATATAGAAGTGAAATAAAATTCTTAAAATACTGAATGAAAATAATTTTTGTCTATCCAAATTGGCATTCAAATGTGAGGGTATAATAATTCTCCTAGGCATACAAGCTTCAGTATTGAAGCCAGGGACACTTTACCACATCCCACCTCCCCTCCTTTTCTTTTTAAAGAGAGAGATGAACACTGAGAGAGAGTGCAAGAGAATCACTTTTATTTAGTGTTGGCTTTTGTGCTCCAACACTTCATTGTGTATGTGGTGCTGGGGTTTAAACCCACATCCTCATACATGCCAGGCAAGTGCCAGAACTGATGAGCCACCGTCCCAGCCCCAGCCCCAGCCCTTTTTATAATTTATTTTAAGACAGAGTCTCATTAAATTGCTGAAGTTGGCTTTGAACTTGTGATCCTCCTATGTCAGCCTCCTAAGACTCTGGGATTATAGGCGTGAACCACCACGCCTGGCCCATCTTTCTCAATTAATGATAGGTCAGACATACAAAAGTAAAAAAAAAAACAAAAAAACCCCACACACAACCCAGCAAAGGTCAAGAAGGTTGGAAAATACAATAAACCAACTCTTCCTAATGGAGATACGTAGAACAATGCTTCCAACTAAAAGATAACATACATTGTTCTCAAGTCCGTAGAACAGGTACAAAAAAATTATATTACGACCGATGCTGGCAAGAACATGCAGAAATCTGAAACTCACAAACTGCTGATGGAATTAGGAATGGTTTGGCCATGTTGGAACACAGGCTGGCAGCTCCTGAGATGATTAAACAGTCTCCATATAATCAGGCAGTTCCACTACCAGGTATGCCCAAGAGAAATGAAAGGACACCTTCACACAGAAAACTGTAGTCATGAGCTCCACTCATAATACAAGGTGGAAAACACTCGAATGTTCATCAGGGGATAAATGATTCAACAGATGGTAATATATCCATGCAATGGTCCACAAGGCCCCACGAGGTATCCTTCTAGGGCTGGATCCAGTGGTGCAGCCACACTACAGAATACAATTTGCTCAGCAATGAAAGGGAAGGAGCTGTAAACACATGTAGCAACTTCCATCCAACTCAGGGGAAATACACTGAGTAAACAAAGTAAGTCTCAAAAGCTTATATACTGTACGATTCCGCTTATATAATAAATATCCCTGAAATCACAAAATTATAGACTGGAAGAACAGGTAAGTGGTTGTCAGAGGTTCGAAATGGGAGAGGTGCAGAAAGTAGAAATAGCTATAAAAAGGAGAAAGCAGATAGCTCAGTGGCAGGGTGCACGTCTGAGGTCCTTGTTCAACATTAAAAAAAGAAAAAAGAAGGAGGAGAAGGAACACAAGCAATGGCTGGAGAAGTAGCAGGGGGATCCTGCGGTGACGGAAGAGTTGTGTGACTTGGTTGTGGTGTGGTTACGTGTATTCATGCCTGTGATCGACTGCATACATGCATATACACATACACCCACACAGGAGTGCCGTAAAATTGAATAAGCTGCTTTTGGTATTGC
Organism: Aplodontia rufa; assembly: GCA_004027875.1. Lineage (NCBI taxonomy): Eukaryota > Metazoa > Chordata > Mammalia > Rodentia > Aplodontiidae > Aplodontia > Aplodontia rufa. The sequence goes on along the minus strand of PVKS010047117.1, from coordinate 4,396 downwards.
AGTATAGTTATGCAAGATGTTATCTTTGGAGAAACTGGGTGAAGAGTATGTAGGATATTCTGGTACATTTTTTGTAACTTCGTGTGAATCTGTAATTGTGTAACTATTTCATAGTTAAAGAAAAATAACTTTAAAAAAATTGAAGCAGTAGGGTTGGGGGTGTAGCTTAGTGGTACAGCATGTGCTTAGCTTACCAACTGAAACAGTAATTAAACTTTCAACAGTGAAGATACCAGGCCCTGATGGTTTTACAGACAAATACGTCAGCTTTCAAGAAACGTTCTAATTTTACGTAATCTTTCAGAGCAAAGACAAAAAGGGATAGCTTTCCCACTCCAATTCTATAAGACTTGATATCAACTCCAGATAAGAGAAACAAGAGGGACAGGGAATTACAGACCCATTTCACTTATGAGTAAAAGTGCAAAGATCCTAAACAAAATACTAGTGAGCAATATCCAACAATGAACAAAAGAAACAAAATACTATGCCCATGTCTGGGTTATTCCAGGAATAACACACCTACATGCTAGACTATCTGTGTGCATCATTCAATATAATAAATGATGGAGAAACAAATCATATAATCACTTCAATAAATGCAGAAGTCATTTTATAATATTCAACATAAATTGTAAAAATTACAAATACAAGAGTAACCTAAAGAAAGTATAAAAAATAAACCTCCAACAAAGGTTAAATTGAATATGGAAACTTCAGAAGTGTTCCCTTTAAAAAAAAAATCATGAACTTGGGTCCTGGAGCCATGGCTCAGCAGTTATGACGCTTACCTGGCATGCATGAGGACACAGGTTCATACTCCAGCACCATGTACACAATGAAGTATTGGAGCAACAAAAGCCACATGAAAAATTAAATAAAATTGATTCTCTCTTTCTCTCTGTCTTAAAAAAAATCATGAACTTGGGTTGGGGGTGAGCTCAGTGACAGAGCACTTGATAGCATGGATTTGATCCTCAGCAGCGCACGTGCACACACACATATAAAGTCAAGGACCTAACATATTTCTATGTGTTGGAAGGCCTTGTCAGCACAGTAAGATAATAATAAATTTGAGACATTAGTATTGAAAAAGATGAAATGGAATTGTCATTATACTTTGATAGTATGATTATTTTTATTTAAAAACCATGACAAAAATCCACAGATAAGTTATTAATTACAAGAGTATAGCACCGATATAGCAGATCACTCACCTGCTACTTAGGAAATGAAACAGGAGGATCACAAGTTCATGACCAATCTGGAAAATGTAGCAACACCCTATCTCAAAATAAAAAACAAATAGATAAATAAAATAGGGTTGATTAGGGGCTGGAGCGGTTGCTCAGTGGTTACGGTGCTTGCCTTGCATGAGGGATTATGTGAGTTCAAATCCCAGCACCAGGTACACAATGAGTGTCTGAGGAATGAAGGTCACATGAAGAACTAAATAAAAATTGCTTCTCTCTTTCTCTCTCTCTCTCACTGTCCCCTCTTTCTTTAAAAAAAAAAATAGGGCTTTTCTTCACCGGGCATCCTTGTGAGAGTGACATCGTCTTTAAACCCTGAGTAGCAATCCCTGATGCACTGCCGTGATGCCCAGGGAAGACAGGGTGACCTGGAAATCTAACTATTTCCTTAAGATCATTCAACTTTTGGATGACTATCCAAAATGCTTCATTGTTGGAGCAGACAACGTGGGCTCCAAGCAGATGTAGCAGATCCGAATGTCCCTCCAAGGGAAGGCTGTGGTGCTGATGGGCAAGAACACCATGATGCGCAAGGCCATCTGAGGGCATCTATAAAACAACCCAGCTCTGGAGAAACTGTTGCCTCATATCCAGGGGAACGTGGGCTTTGTGTTCACCAAGGAGGACCTCACTGAGATCAGGGACATGCTGCTGGCCAATAAGGTTCCAGCTGCTGCCCGTGCTGGTGCCATTGCACCATGTGAAGTCACTATACCAGCCCAGAACACTGGTCTGGGGCCCGAGAAGACTTCCTTCTTCCAGGCTTTAGGCATCACCACTAAAATCTCCAGGGGCACCATTGAAATTCTGAGTGATGTGCAGCTGATAAAGACTGGAGACAAAGTGGGAGCCAGTGAAGCCACTCTGCTGCACATGCTGAACATCTCCCCCTTCTCCTTTGGGCTGATCATCCAGCAGGTGTTTGACAATGGCAGCATCTACAGCCCTGAAGTGCTGACATCACAGAGGAGACTCTGCATTCTCATGTCTTGGAGGTGTCTGCAATGTTGCTAGTGTTTGTCTGCAAATTGGTTATCCAACTGTTGCATCAGTGCCCCATTCTATCATCAATGGGTATAAGCGGGTCCTGGCTTTGTCTGTGGAGACTGAGTACACCTTCCCACTTGCTGAGAAGCTCAAGGCTTTCTTGGCTGATCCATCTGCATTTGTGGCTGCTGCCACTACCTCTGCTCCTGCTGCTGCTGCAGCCCCAGCTAAGACTGAAGCCAAGGAAGAGTCGGAGGAGTCGGACGAGGATATGGGATTTGGTCTCTTTGACTAATCACCAGAAAGCAACCAAACTCAGCTTTATATGCAAAACATGGAAATAAAAGTCTTTTACTGTTAAAAAAAATAGGGTTGATTATGTGGCTCAGTAGTAGAGTGCCCCTATATTCAATTCCCAGCACTGCTCCTTAGAAAAAAATTATAGCAAATGACTGTTTATAAGGTTAATACACAAAAGCCAACAACAATTCTATGTAACAGCAACAATTATATAGTTATACAAAGAAACCATTAAAACAGCAACAAAACCATATGACCTTCTCCAGAAAAAAAATCTAACAAAATATATTTAAAACCTGGACACAGAAAAGCATTAAACTTTACTAAATGCTATTGAAGAAGACCTAAAAATGTAAGAGCTGTCCTATATTTACAACAGGAAGATTTAATATAAAAAAAAATGGGGGCTGGGTGTGTGGCTCAGTGTTACAGTGGCTGCCAGCTTGCATGAGGCTCTGGGTTCAGTCCCTAGCACTGGCAGGGTGGGGAGAAGACTGAGATTCTCTGCAAGTTGACCTATCCATTTTAACGTATTTCTGATAAAAAAAAATGATGCAGCATTGGATTGACAAGCTTATTCGGAAACATATGTAAGAAGCCAAGAATATTCCATTCTAAATTTTACATAATTTTTTTTGTTTTTAAGAGAGAGAATTAATTTTACTTTTTCATCTGGTTTTTGTTTTTCTGACACTTAGTTGTGTATATGGTGCTGGGGAATGAACCTGGGTCCTTGCACATGCCAGGCAAGCGCTCTACCACTAAGTCACCTCTCTAGCCCCTTAAATTTTATTTAACTTTTTGTTTATTTTATTTATTTTTAGAGAGAAGAGAGAGAGAGGAGAGAGAATCAGTTTTATTTAGTTTTTCACATGGCTTTCATTGCTCTGACACTTTGTTGTATACGTGGTGCTGGGTTTAGAATTTGGGTCATCGAACAAGTGCGATACTGCTGATCTACTGTTCCAGTCCCTTACTTAACTTTTTAGATCATAATCATATACATTTAAAATTTTTTTACAATTAAAAAGACTTTTAAAAATCTTGTCTGTTCTTGGCCTTTTACTATTGGTAGTGTATAGTAAACAAACACTACCATACTATTTATAATTTAGGTTCAACAAGTATCAATTTATTCCCAGTGACTCAGGAGGCTGAGGCAGGAGGATTGAAAGTTTAAAGCCAGCCTTAGCAACTTAGCGAGGCCCTAAGCAACTTAGCAAGGCCCTGTCTCGAAGTGAAATATTAAAAGGATTGGGTTGGGAATGTGGCTCAGTAGTAAAGTGCCTCTGGGTTCCTTCTCCAGTACCACAAAAAACAAATAAATGATTATCGATTTATGGGCAATCTCATTTCATTAGGACCATCTTCTACTTCCTCTGTTCAGATTATTTCAAAGAAGCTCCCAGACATTACATCATGTTATCCTAAATAGGGAACTTGCTTTCAATGTTTTGACAACATAGCTGCAAGACGAATCTTTTTCCTTTCCTGTTAAGTTAGTCACACATTCCAGTAAAATAAAACAAAAGTGGAAGTTGGATTATTTTTTCTTAAATACTGTTTTTAGGGGCTGGAGCGGTGGCTCAGTAGTATCTCACTTGCCTGGCATGCGCAAGGACCTAGGTTCCAACCCCAGCACCACATACACAACTAAGTGTTGGAACAACAAAAACCAGATGAAAACTTAGATAAAATGGACTCTCTCTCTCCTCTCTTTAAAAAAAAAACAACACACGTTATTTTCATTTATTTAGTCTTAGCAGTTTAATATGACTAAAATTTTAAAATAAATGCCAAACAAATGGAGTTTGCTACTGGTTTCTTTTTCTCCTCCTCCTCCCCCTCCTCCTCCC
>PVKS010047116.1:0-12974 GCA_004027875.1 Aplodontia rufa | reverse complement strand
GAAGCCGATGTCATTCCTCCACGAACTATCCAGTTAACGCATGAGTTCTTCTGGGGGAAACTGCAAAAGGTAAAATCCAAGGTGGTTATCTATGATCTGGTTTTTCCCTTCAATAACAAAGTTTATATCCATTGATTGATAATGTTTTGATACTGTTTCTCCCTCAACTGTATTTCTATATTCTTCTAATAAAAAAAAAAGAAACAGGGTACAACATATGATTTTGCAGAACTCAGTACACTTCCCTTCTCTCTGCATTGATTACCCTCATCTGATTTTCCTGGAGTCCAGGAATCTGAGTTTAATTTCCAGCTCCCTAGGCTGCATGAGGCCCAAGCTGGTTTCCCAACATTCAGTCACTGCTTTCTGTTTGGCCTCTGAGACTCCAAGCCTGCATCACCTATGAATTGTCAAATATTTATTGGGAAATTCCCAGTGGAATGTTGGACCCATCTCAGTATGCTTTCTTTCTTTCTTTTTTTCTAAAGACAGAGGGACAGTGAAAGAGAGATAGAATCACTTTTATTTTGTTTAGGTTTTCATGTGGCTTTTGTTGCTCTGACACTTCATTGTGTATGTGGTGCTGGGGTTCGAATTCACATAATTGCACATGCCAGGCAGGCACCAAAATCACTGAGTCACCACTCCAGCCCCTCTCAGTATGCTTTCCTTGTCTCTCAGATCTTGGCCTTTCATATCCTAGCTGGCATAGTGCCTTCTAATACCTTCCGGTAAATCAGGTTTTATATTTTGTTTCCATCTTGCACTTGTTCTTGGTGTAAGCATGGGTCTATAACAAGCACTGGGCCTTTACTGGAGGTGGAAAAGACTTAAAGACTAGCTTTTATGTTCAATATTCTGATAGCATTTGGATTTCCTGGAAATGCTCTGTGAAAATCCAACTGCCACATTTTTTATTTAATGTCCAGGAATGATAAATAACCTCTACGACTATCTGTCTTTCAGTGTCAGCTTCTCTCTCTATCCCTTTCTTTTATTTTCTCTCCCTGCCAATTTTCCCAAATGATCTCTTCTGCCTTCTACTATCTTCAGTCTGTTATGATGTAGAGCATTCTAACTCATATAACTCATACTTTCTTTCAGAAAGAACGATTACCTAATTAGTATTTGGACAAAATATAATCACTGGTTTTAAAGAAATGTGAATGTTATTATTCCTTTAAGTCTTCCTTCATGGCTGTAAAAGCTTAGCAGCGCCACTCAATCACCAGGCTTCTAGTAACCTAAAGATTAAACTGTGCATTCCTAATCCTAATCCTGCCTAACTCATTGTCTGCAATGGAGTCTCTGGAGCTCCAATTGAATCTCCTCAACAAAATCCTATGCACATATTCAGGTTCCTGGAACAATTGAATGCTGACAGTTCAGAGCTGTATCTATTATGAGCATTGCCCTCAGTGATAGGAACATTCCCCTCCAGGACTGTATCATCAGTAAGGAAGCAGATACACAGAAACAAAAGTGTGGCCTCTGTGAAGATCTCTACCAGCTCAAGAGTCCCATATAAGAGTGGGAGCCTTAATTGAAACTTCATTGTATGTTACTTGTTTCCTCTGCCTGATTCTGGTTTCTCCCCACTTAGAGGTTTACCTTCTGTGATCACATCCTAAAAAGACTTTTGCAAGTCACTCCCCATCTTGCTATAATCTATGAACACTTGCTTCTCTGGTACCTACACCAGTACAGTATCCCTTGCTATAATGTCATCTTCCACTGTAGACCAATGACATCTAAGGACAAGGGCAATTTGAGTCAAAGAAGGAAAGGAAGTTGGTAAAGAAATCATGTTGTGCCCATCTAAGCTAATTTTTAATCAGCTCAGCTCTGGAGTTTACAAGATAAACACACTAGAGCGAACAACAGGGATTAATTGAAGCTAAATGTCTATTTACCAGCTCTGATAATGGGCCTATTATAAAAACTGGCACACCAACCATGTGGATTGAACAGATAGGAGTTCAGGATAGACCAGTGAAAGTTTCCTTCTTGCTATCTCTAATGATTTCTGGGCTCAAAAGAGCACTAATTAAAGCTGGTTTGACTTATTCTTATTCTCTGGAACTCACGAGGTTAGGGCACACCGCTAGGAGAAAATACAGAGCAAGATTTCCCTTCAGGGAAAATTTAGAATTAAAAAATAACCAAAATACATACAATTAACAAGTAATAAACCAATAACTCTCAGATATTTGATGTCTTATAATTCAGAAGAAGAGCAATTGACTTTCATTGATTTTTTGTAAGCAATTTGAACAAAGGGAAAGTAAAATTCATTGCGAACTCTTTAGTGGAAATCTGTGGACATATTGATGGATGTTTGATTTGGGAAAGAGTCAATATTTCTGTAGATACAAGATTTACCTTTAACCAGCTTATGAAATGCCCTTTTGCTCTAAATACCAAGTGGCCTGCATTACACAACCTGCATCATTTTCTCATTTTCTTTCAGTCATTCTTAAAAACAAAACTTGTATTCAGTACACTTTTAAGTCTATATTCTGATTCAAGCTAAGATTTGGTTACTTACCAAAAAGTCTCAACACAATCCTAAAATCAACATTATAGAATTTTCAGTATTCATAATAAGCTGTAAACCAATCAGGAAAAGTAGTTGTCCACCAAATCAAATCCTCACAAGATCATAGTTCAAAGAGAAGAGAGAAAAATGTGTAAGATCATGAAGGGTAAGAAGGGCAAGCAGGGTAAGAAACCCCACCCACAGAGAGATATGAAAGTCATACAGGCTTATTTAAATTGTCTTCATCACCCACTGGAATGATGACCTGTGGATAAGAACTTTCTGTTTACTCCTTAGACCAGTGCTTTGCACACAGTAAGGAATCAATAAACATGAACTGGATTAATAAAAAAAAATCTGGATGGAAGCTATACTACTAATTTTCCCTAGTGATAAAAGAGAAAAAAATAACCCAAGCTTAAGATTAAAAAGTAAAGATACTGTATTATTCAGCTTTTTATCACTGCAACTGAATGACCTGACAAGAACAATTTTAGGAGGAAAAGTTGATTTGAGGGCTCATGGTTTCAGAGGTCACAATTCATGAAAGGCCAGGTCCATTCCTGAGGGATTGAGGTAAGGCTGTACATCATGGCTGGCATTGCTCCAGGGAGCAGGGAACTCAAGGCATAATTTCTGGAAGCAGGGCAGAGAGAGAGCCTCTATACCAGATACAGATTATATACCCCCAAGTCATGCCCCCAGTGACCAACCACCTCCAGCCACACCTTACCAGCCCACAGTTGCCAGTTAATCCCTATCAGGGGATTAATGCAATGATTGGATCAACACTCCTACAACCAATCATTTAACCTCAGCTTTCACATCGTCACACATGAGCTTTTGGGGGACACATCACATTCAAACTATAGCAGATATCTTCTTAGAAATAAACTTGGAAGAAAGAAAAACAAAAATTAAGGATAATAACAATAAAATAAGAAATGTCTATTCCACAGAATACAATATATGAGAAAACATGTCAAATTCTGCAACACTTGGTCAAGGATGCCCCGTGAAGATACTGAGCTTTTCAGGTCTATGCAAATGTCAGACATCTGCAAATCAGGCTCTGTAACCCAAGGAACAAAACAGTAAGACCTTCTTTGAATTGAACCCAAAACATTAAGTTGTCCAATAATCTAAAGGGGTCACCTTAAACCATATTTGACATTTAAGAAATGGCAAATAAGGTGGTAATAGACAAGAAGATACCAGATATTGAGGGGCGATCACATTTACATGGAATGATGAGGGACAATAGCGGGTGATAAAATGTTTTGTAGCTGCTGCATCTTTGTCTGCTCAAGAGAACTAAAGGTTAAATCATATACCACTGCTTTATTCAGGACTTTGTAATACCAGTAAGAATCTACTTAGTGAACAGGAGAGTCATGCCTTTATAGTCAGTGAGCATTTTATAGACAAGAAAGTATCACTTCAGCTGTTGTATTTCTATAATTTATAACTCTTCTTACAGTTATCATTTTTCAAAGAGTTTGCTCAGCAACTTTTCACATTTTCTCTACACCTGTGGTAATGTTTTTATTGTTGTTGTTATTGTAAGTATAATGAAATACCTGATGCTGGGTAACTGTAAAATGAAAAGGAGTTTTAGTTTACAGTCCTAGAGGTGTAACAATTAAGGGTCTGTTTTGGTGATGTTCTCTTCCTGGCAGGGTCCTATGATGGTGTAGGGCTTTACATGGCAAGACACAAGGAGGGAGCATGCATGTATATGTGTGTGTCTTTTCTGGTCTCTCCCTCTTCCTTTATAAGCATCAGTATTCAATTACAGGGACTCCACTCTGACAATGCTATTTAAACTGAATCCTTCCCAAAGGCCTCTGGTTCTTTTTATTTCATTTTATTTTGTGTTTTATATTTTGTGTTATTGTGCATTGAACCCATGGGTGCTCTACGACTGAGCTACATTTCCATTATTTGAGACAGGGTCTTTTTGAGTTGTGCAGATGGCCTCAAACTTGTGATCCTCCTGCCTCAGTCCCTGGAATCATGGGATTATAGATATGTACCACCATTCCCATTCCAAAGATCCCATTTCTAAACATCATAGTAATATCAAGTGTCTCTCCTTTCCATACCTCATACTAGGGATTAAATTTCAACATGTGAAACCAGTGGGTAACTCAAATCTCACCAGAGTAAATCCTTTCAAAACATATATGAAACATAAAAAAGAAAATAATGGCAGATCAACTAAAATATCCCAAGTAAAAGAGGAAGAAAGAAAAAAACTCAAACAATTGATGAATGTACTCTGTAGACATATTGTACAGACTATATAATAAGAATCATTATCAGGAAACACTAAATCAGTAAATCAAAGACAGATATGATCTCTAAAAACAGCAAAAAAAAGGCCAACAAGATCTCAGGTAAAAATATAAAACAGCAAATTGAAATGAATTCTAAAACTATAATTATTAACATTTGAGTATCATGTGAGGAATGATAATCTAGTCTTTCAATTTCCTTGGTTCCTCTAATGCACACATACACATACAGAGAGAGAGAGAGAGAGAGAGAGAACAGAATAAGCTAAAGAAGAATAAATGAATAACATATATTATGTAATCTGGTGAGCAGGTACTCTATAGATCCCAACACAGGAGAAAGATAGGCCACCAACAGATACAAGATCCACAAGTAGAGAGACATCAATAAAATAAAAGCAGCAATGAAAACAGACAATCTAAATTGGGAAGTATTCACTGCAAACAACTCATCTAAGAACAGCAGTCAAAACTTGGAGGGAATTCTAAAGGGTCCAAATCAGATTGTTAAAAAAGAAAAGCAATACAGATTCTCTGGAATATCAAAATTTATAAGCCAAAACTTCATTCCAGGATAAACCTCTGCCCTGAGGAGAAACTTCTGGGGATAGAATCAACACTGAGCAGTAGAAATAGATGAAAAAGGATTATTCAAATATAACCAGAAGTAGAAACAGAAAAAGCAGATCTCAGAAATCATAAAACTATATTTTTATCTCTTTGGGAAAACAGCAGAAATAGAATCTCCAGAGAAACAAAGCTACAAATTTTATGGTGCATATATCACTTCAAAGGTGCAGGAAACTTGTAAAATAAAAACATGAAAGAAAGACAGGCCTACAGCATGAATGGAGAGAAAATACAAGATTATAGTTACTAAGAAAAGATAATATAAAATGCAAGTATAATATAGCCCAAAACTAGGTGAATAAATAAAGGAGAGTCTGAGAAGGGAGATAACAGAATTTAGGAAAGTTAAACAAGAATGTTATCATCATTACAGAAAGGAAGTGTTCTTGAGTCAAATAAGCAAGAAGAATCTCCTCAGACATGAGAAATCAAACTCAAAGAGGTTCACATCAATCCCATAACTCACCTAGTAAGGGGGCTATGGCCAGGGAATGGGACAAAAATCTAGAACTATTTATCAATGAGCTGATAACAAAAAGGAACAACGACTTAAAAGAAGAGATAAAGAAGGGAATAAATGAGAAAACTCAAGAGTTGAGAAACTCTATCATTAAAGAAATTGATTCTCTCAAAAAGGAAGTATCAGATCTAAAATCTGCAGTCAAACACATGAAAGGGACCATGCAAGAATTTAATAATAGACTAACTTCAGTAGAAAGTAGAACCTCTACAACTGAAGAAAGAACATCTGACAACAAAGACAGGCTGACCAACCAGAGCACACCAACGTCGAAAAAGAAAAACAACTAAGAGATCATGAATAGAATTTTTAAAATGTCTGGGATAAAATGAGAAGAAACAATCTGAGAGTAATGGGTATACAGGAAGAAACTGAGACATGCACCAATAGTATGAGGAATATACTCAAAGAGACCATGAAAGAAAACTTTTCTCATATAAAAATAGAATCAGACATGTTCATCCAGGAAGCTTACAGGACACCCACTAGACCTAATCAAAGGAGAAACTCACCACGACACATCATATTCAAAACGTAGAACACGGATACCAAGGAAACAATATTAAAAGCAGCCAGGGAGAAACGCCAAATCAAATTCAGAGGTAAACCAAGAAGAATTGTCTATGACTTTTCAACCTAGACTCTGGAGGCAAGAAGGTCTTGGAAAGATGTCTTTCAACATCTGAATGACCACAACATGCAGCCAAGAATTCTATACCCAGAAAAAATCAGGTTCAATTTTGATGGAGAAATAAGAACTTTTCACAATAAAACAAAACTGGCAGAATTCATAAACAGAAAACCTGCTCTACAAAGAATTCTCAAGGAACACTCCAGACCGAAGAACAAGTAATTGATACCCAAAATCTACAAACTGAAGAAATTCAGTAAAAATATCACCCATCAATAACTAACCAACCACAGAACGAGCTAAATAAGATGCAATGACTATGAACCAATTACACACTTCTATTTTAACACTGAATGTGAATGGTTTAAATGCACCACTCAAAAGACACAGACTTGAAGACTAGATCAAAACACAAAATCCAACAATATGCTGCTTATAAGAAACTCACCTAACAGGCAATGACATCCATAGATTAAGGGTGAAAGGATGGAAAAAAATCTACCATGCTTACAACCCAAAAAAGCAAGCTGGTGTTGCTGTACTTATATCCGACAAAGTTAATTTGAAACATAAATCAATCAGAAGAGATAAAGAAGGCCACTACTTAGTACCAAAAGGAACCCTTCAACAGGAAGAAATAATCATAGTTAATATTTACTCTCCAAACAACAGTGCACCCAACTATGTGAATAAATAACTTCATGACATCAAACCACTCATGGACCTCAATACAATAATACTAGGAGCCTGCCACACTCCACTGTCACCATTAGACAGATCATCAAAACAAAAAAATCAATACAGAAATTGTCAACCTAAATAACTCCATAAATCAAAAGGACTTAATAGACATATATAGAATTTTCCATCCCAACTTAGCAGAATACACCTTCTTCTCTGTAGCAAATGGATCCTTTTGCAGAATAGATCATATTCTGGTTCATAAGGATAATCTCAGCAAATACAAAAATGTAGATATTATTCTGTCTATCCTCTCAGACCACAATGCCATGACCCTAGCAATCAACAGTAAAAATCATATCAGAAAACACATATATTCATGGAGATTGAAAAATACCCTATTAAATTAAGAATGGATACAAGAAGACATGACAGCAGAAGTCAAAAAATTCTTGGAAGAGAATGAAAATGAAGACACAACATATTAAAACCTCTGGGAGAGCATGACAGCTTTCCTAAGGGGAAAATTTATAGGACTGAATGCCCACATTAAAAATGAAGAGAGATCCCAAATAAGTAAGCTTATGCTCCATCTCAAAGCCCTTCAAAAGGAAGAACAATCTAACCTCAAAGCCAGCAGAAGACAGGACATAATCATGATCAGAGCTGAAATCAATGAAATTGAGAACAAAAAAACAATAAAAAGAATTGATGAAACAAAGAGCTGGTGCTTTGAAAAAATAAACAAGATAGATAGACACCTAGTGAATCTAACTAAAAGAAGGAGAGAAATGAAGCAAATCGATAAAATCTCCAATGAACAGGGTGTTATCACCACTGACCCCATTGAAATCCAACAAATTATAAGATCATATTTTGAAACTCTATACTCCTCCAAACTTGATAATTAGGAAGAAATTGACAAATTTCTTGATACATACAACATCCCTAAATTGACACAGAATGATATTGAATTCTTAAACAACCCAACCACAGACACTGAAATCCATACCACAATTAAAATTCTACCAAAGAAGAAAAGCCCAGGACCTGATGGCTTCCCTGCTGAATTTTACCACACTTTGGAGGAGGAACTAACACCTCTCCTTGTTAAGTTATTTCAAGAAATTGAAGAGGAGGGAATTCTCCCATTCACTTTTTATGAAGCAACCATGACTCTGATCCAAAACCCAACAAGGATACATCAAAAAAAGAAAACTACAGACCAATATCCCTGATGAACCTGGACGCAAAAATTCTTAATAAAGTACTAGTAAACTGTATTCAAAAACTTATCAAGAAAATAATCCATCTTGATCACGTGGGCTCTATCCCAGATACGCAGGGCTGGTTCAACATATGCAAAACAATTAACATAATTCACTACTTAAGCAGAATCAAGGGAAAAAACCATATGATCATTGCAATGGATGCAGAAAAGGTCTTTGATAAAAATCCAGCACCCTTTTATGCTCAAAACTCTAGAGAAGAGAGGGATCAAAGGATCATTTCTGACCTTTCTAAAGGCTATATATGCTAAAACCTCAGCTGGTATGATACTAAACAGAGAAACGCTGAAAGCATTTCCACTAAAATCAGGAACAAGACAAGACTGTCCACTCTCACCACTTTTATTCAATATTGTTCTGGAGATCCTAGCTGCAGCAATTAGGCAAGAGAAAGAAATCAAAGGGATAAAAATAGGAAGAGAGGAAGTCAAACTCTCCCTTTTTGCTGACAACATGATCCTGTATCTGGAAGATCAAAAAACTCAATCAGTAAACTGCTTGAACTTATAAACAGATTTAGCAAAGTGGCAGGCTTCAAGATCAACACTCATAAATCAATAGCTTTCCTAAACACTAATATTAATAGGACTGATGAAGAAATCAGGAAATCAGTCCCATTCACAATATCTTCCAAAAGAATAAAATACTTGGGAATTAACCTTACAAGGGAAATCAAAGATCTCTTCAACGAAAATCACCCATCATTGAAGAATGAAAAGATGACCTAAGAAGATGGAAGGTATGTCCCATACTCTTGGTTAGGCAGAATAAATATAGTAAAAATGGCCATTCTACCAAAAGCTTTCTATAAATTTAATGCTATCCCTATTAAGATACCTATGTTGTTCTTTAAAGACATAGAAAAAGCAATTCTCAAATTCATTTGGAACAATAAGAAACCTAGAATTGCCAAAATACTACTAAGCAAGAAAGATGAAACAGGTGATTTTGCCATACCAGATCTAAACTATACTATAGAGCTGTAGTAACAAAGACAACATGGTACTGGTATCAAGATAGGAAAGACGACCAATGGAATAGAATAGAAGACCATGAAAAAAACCCTCAAATCTTTAAAAATCTGATTTTTGACAAAGGGTGACAAAATATTACATGGAGGAGACACAGCCTTTTCAACAAATGGTGTTGCACAAACCGGACAGCCGCTTGCAGAAAGTTGAAATTAGACCCATACCTTTCTCCTTGCATGAAAATCAAATAAAAATGGATCAAGGAACTAGAAATTAAACTAGGTACCTTGTAACTGATGGAAGACAAATTAGGTCCAAAACTTCAACATTTGGGAGTAGGCAAAGATTTTCTCAACATGTCTCCTAAAGTGAAGGAAGTAAAGTAAAAAATCAGTGATTGGGATGCCATAAAGCTAAAAAGCTTTTGCACTACCAAGGAAATAATCAAAAGAGTCAAGAGGTTTCCTACAGAATTGAAGAGAATCATGGCCTGTGATTCCTCTGACAGGGGCCTCATATCCAGAATCTACAAAAACCTCAACTACAAAAACACAAACAACCCAATCAATAAATGGGCCAAAGTGCTAAATAGAAACTTCTCAACAGAAGACATCGATCAAGCCATGGAATACATGAGAAAGTGCTCTAAATCTCTAGTAATCAGAAAAATGCAAATCAAAACTACATTAAGATATCACCTCACACCAGAGGACATTGATCAAGCCAATGAATACATGAGAAAGGGCTCTAAATCACTAGCAATAAGAGAAATGCAAATGAAAACTACATTAAGATATCACCTCACACCAGTCAGATTGGCAAAAATGAAGAAAATAAATAACAATAGAGGCTGGAGGGGTTGTGGAGAGATAGGCACACTACCACATTGTTGGTGGAACTGCAGACTGGTACAGCCCCTCTGGAAAGCAGTGTGGAGAATCCTCAAAAAACTAGGGATGATCCTGCTAGTCTTCTCCTGGGTATTTTTCCAGGGGATTTAGAATCAGCACATTACAGCAACACAGCAATATCTATGTTCATAGCAGCTCAATTTACAATAGCTAAATCATGGAAACAACCCAGATGTCTCTCACTGGATGAATGGATCCAAAAACTGTGGTGCATATATACTATGGAATTTTACTCAGCAATCAGAAACAATGATATTGCAGCCTTTGAAGGTAAATGAATGGCTATGGAAGAAATTATGCTGAGTGAAATCAGCATAACCCAGAGAACCAAGGGTCGAATGTCTTCACTCATCTGTGGAGGCTAGAGGTAGACCCTGACCATTGAGAAAGGAGGTGTAGTATCATGTTTTAAATCCAGATTAGGTATTGTGTCATACAACCTAATACATCTTTAGAGATGTTTTGGGAAGCAAAGGGGAGGGATAAGGTTGGATAATTGGATAATTGGTGGGGGGAATCTTGGGGGTAAATCTAATTTTCAGAATCTATATATATTTATATATATTTTTCATTAAAAATAATATATGCATATCATATTGTTACTTTGTAAGCATTTATGATTGTACAATAACTCAATTTCTTAATAAAAAGAAATTTAAAAAAAAGACTTCAAGGTAAACTAAGCATAACAGATTGTGACTTGTGTTCAAAATTATTTAAAAGAAAATAATGGAGTAGAAACAAAAACTATACAAAAGAAAGTAGTAGATACAGAATAGAGGGTGATTAAAGTCAATAAAAATTTATCTGGATTGTCCAAAAAAGAAAACCAATGTATAAAACAAATACTAAAATAAAATTCAGGAAGTTTTTTCTGAATTAAAATATCACAGGACTCTATATATTAAAATAGCACACCACATACAATTATAACCAGAAAAATAGCATTAAGACATACTTTGCTGAAGGTATTGTAACAAGAAAAGGAAAGAAGGAAGAAAGGAAATCCCAGAGTTTCAGGTAAAAGGTGTAATAACTTAGAAACTCATGTATCCATTAGACTTTTTGATAATAGCATTTTATTTCTTGGGGTATTTAAAGTATTGAAGAAAATAAAATCCTAAACCAAGGACTTTTTCTCTAGTCAAACTGAAGTTCAAGTATAAAAATCAAAGGTACGGTTTAATTCTTATGCAAGAATATAAGGAATATGATTTTCTTGATTATCTCCTGAGAACATAAAAATAAGCTTCAGGCAATCTAAATGACAGATTACATCAATGTTAGATAGACTGTAAACATAAAATACATATTTTCCAAGGCGGCACATCAGGATTGTAAGGAGTACAGTAGAGTATATGCTGACTACTCTGACAATGAAAATTTAATTTCACTATCAAAACTAGGTAGGAGTGGGGTTGGAATGGTGGCTCAGTGGTTGCTCCACTTGCCTGGAATACATGAGGACACAGGTTCGAATCCCAGCACCATGTGCACAACGAAGTACCAGAGCGATGAAAGCCACATGAAAAACTAAATAAAATTAATTCCCTCTCTCTCTCTGTCTCTCTCTCCCTCTCTCTCTCTTAAAAAATAAAGAAAAAATAGGTAGATGTAATTGATCTAAGAGTGGTATTCTGTCCTCCATGAACTGTTCTACCACAAAAGCGATAAAGAGACTGGAAAAACAAAACTAACCATAAACAACTTCAGAACTGTGGAGAGCAACTGTGTAATTTTTCCGTTTTTAAAGCAAGATATTTGCAATAAATCAACTTACAGGAGGAAAGGTTATATTGGCTCATGATTTCAAAGGTTTCAGTCCCTGGTCTCCTGGTTTCACCATTTGAGGTCTGCTGTAAGGCAGAACAATATAGAAGGGGTTGTGATAAAGGAGGTCTGTCCAGCTGGCAGTGGCTGGGAAGCAGAGAGGGAGGAGGGGCTGGAATCCCTGTATCCCAGCCTCAAGGTTATGCCCACCAGATCACACCTCCTAAAGGTTCTGCAACCCCTGACAATATCTTCAGCCAGAGTCCAAGCTTTCAACACA
Source organism: Aplodontia rufa (assembly GCA_004027875.1). Classification (NCBI taxonomy): domain Eukaryota; kingdom Metazoa; phylum Chordata; class Mammalia; order Rodentia; family Aplodontiidae; genus Aplodontia; species Aplodontia rufa. Next base: position 455 of record PVKS010047116.1, on the reverse strand, counting down.
GGAGCTTTGGGGGGACATTTAAAATCCAAATCAAGGAAGTAACCAATGCCAGAGAAAGCAGACAATCCTTTATCCAGAAGAAATGACTGGACTTCAGAAACACACCAGAGTGTATGACATTTTAACTTGGGGATACTCCCATTGCCAATGCATCCCCACTCTTGTACCTCAGCGATGAAAACCTGCAGCCCACCAAGGTGACTTTGCTCATCTGAAACCCCACTGAAAGTAGAATCTTGGGAAGACAGTCAATATTTTGCATGAACTTCCAGCTCCCAGGAAATGCTCTATTTCCTTGTGTTGTTGCTATTGAGTTTAACACAGGAAAGAAAAACAAAAGTTCTACCCTTAGGACATGAGAACAATGGCAAATTTTATCAAAGTTGCAGCTTCCTCAGGCTGCAACTTGCTTTGCTTGTGGCAAACAAGAGTGTAGCCAGCAATACAAAAGGAGA